>AWUE01022178.1:0-17673 GCA_001974825.2 Corchorus olitorius
CGTGAAGGACCAATCGTGGCATGAATAGATCGTGGCAGTACCACCAAAAGAGAGGAAGAGAAAGGGATAGGATGTAGTTCTCCCGTGACTTTCCAAATTCGCTCTAAAATCCCATCGATAAGAAGATCTTGATCTCTTGTCCAAGTAGCGATCGCTGCTTCCCTTTTTCGCTTAGCGTTTGAGCGAGCTCTTAGCTGTTAGCGGAATAGGTAGTCTTATATAATACATGAAATGCCATAAAAAATGCTAGTTGTGGGAAATCCTACTTCTAAGCCCGGGTCTCTATCCTGAGCACCATTCTCCTCCGGCACACTACTTGGCACTTGACTTCTACTACCCAAATCTGGGGGATCCTCCTGCCTATGATCAGAGTCCATTGATGAAGAAGAGATAGAGATTCTGTTTCCTCTACATCCTCTTCCATATGATCCACAATGTCCCTAGCCGTCTCAACAGGTTGTACACTCGACACCAACTAAGACAGAGTGTCCTCATGAGACTTCCTATTTGATTGAGCCAAAAACAACCCTATTTTTATGGCTATTTTATTATGTTTTTGGATCTATTTAGAGCTGTTCAAGGGCCGGGCTACCCGCCCAAGCCCGTAAGCCCGCCCGATATTTTAAAGGGCTTGGACAAGAATTTTAAGCCCGTTGGATGGGCTTGGACAAAAATATCAAGCCCGATTATTAAATGGGCCGGGCTTGGGTATGAGAGCAAAGGCCCAAGCCCGGCCCAGGCCCGGCCCGGTTTAGGAAATATATTTGTTTTTATTTTTTATTTGTTGATATATAATATATATTAAATATACTTTATACGTACACCGTATGTTAAATAAGAAAAAGATGAATAATATACGTAGAAAATCTTATTATCAATGAGAATAGTATGTAATAGGTAGTATATATCATATTTTATATTTACAATTATATTTATATAATTAATTAATATAATTTAATTCTTAAAATAATTATTAAAAAAATATTAAACGGGCTTTTGGACGGGTCTTGGTCTAAGTATTTGATAAATGGGCCGGGCTTGGACAAAAGTTTGAGGCCCGTTTTATAAATGGGCCGGGCTTGGGCAACACTTATGGCCTTAATCTCAAGGCTAGGCCCGGCTCGAACCCGGCCCGACCCATGAACAGGTCTAGATCTATTTATGCTTAATTATATGCTATTTTGATGATATTTGTGTTTTAAGTTCTTAAGTGATGTGAAATTGAGAAATTGTTATTTTTCACTTCTTTTGGAGCTATTTTGATGACTTTTTACACAGATTTTAGCAAAGCAATTTTGAGTATAGATTTGAAGATTCGAAGTTCGTGTTTGAAGACTCATTGAAGACTTATTTGGAGATTTGAAGACTTTGAAGAATTATTTCAAGGAGCAAGGATTGAAGATTGGAGCTTTAATTGAAGACAAGTCATGAACAAGTTCTCAAGCTTTGGTATTTTTGGATAATTTATATGGGAAAATACTCAGCTCATATAAAATATTAATTGGAATTAAAATCCCAATTAATTAGTCCTAAATCCAAGGAAATATCCAAATCCCGTAGATTCCCGATTCTAGTCCTAACAGGATTAGGATTCAGGCGCAGTTTTGGTAGAAAAATCATAACTTTCTGCTTAGACCTCCGATTGAAGCCCATGAGTACTCATTGGAAAGCTAACTCCGAAATCTACAACTTTCTTTTGAAGTCCAAGACCCAGTTTTGCCATCTTCAAGCCCGTAAATGCCGTCGAAGTCACTGCATGAAATCAGGATTTTTTCAGGATCCTATTTTAACTTGGATTCTACTCTAGGATGACTTTTAATCTAACTTGGACTCTAAGTTAGACCCAAAACCGACTTAGACCTCTTTCCAAGTTAGGATTGGAATTCCTAGTGTTATTTCTACTATAAATAGGCACCTTAGGTCTAGGTTTTTAGTACATGTAGATCTAGAAATTGTATTTGGTAGAATTATTGAAGATTTGGAGGACAAAAAGCCTTTTGTGCCGCCGCCCCCTCTTCTTCCATCCATAAGATAGGTTTTTCTTCTTATTCTTTGGATGCTCACTCAATTCATGAGTGAGTAATCCTTTTCTTTACTCCAATGTAGAATTTAATTGATCTCTTGACTTATATATTGGTGAGATTTTGTGCTTATATATGATAATTGTTAGAGTATTCCTTTGATCTCTGTTTTAATTTTATGTTGCTTGTTTTGATGGATTGAGCCAGCACTTTCTTGATAAATTAAGTTAGCATTAGCTAGATCAAGTCGAGGATTAATAGTCCAGGCTTGGTTGTTTGTAGCAATTGGTTGAGAATTAACCACTCCTTCCAAGAGAGATAAGGGACTTTGAGTGAGAAATTACTCTTTGTGCTTGTATAAATTACTAGTTCTTAATGCTTTGTTGCTTGGTGAATCTTTAAGCCTTAACCGGTAATTGATTTGTTAAGTTAGCAATAGGGGTAATTTAAGCCTTAACTGGTAATCTTATCTAATTAAGGTAATTTAGGAATTAATTCCGACAAGCTATTCTATGATTTCATAATTATTAGATATCAATGATCCATGTTATAATTGTCAAGAGGGATATTAATTCTATGTTGGAGGTTTTTATTAATTGTTTTCTTGATTATTCACTGCTTTCATATCAATTGTTTTCTTTAATTTTCTTGATTGTTTTCTTAGTTAATTTAATTGTTAGTTAGAATAGGTTTAATTTCACTATAAAATTCTATTTAATCTGTTTAATTATTTTAAGAAAAAGATAAATAACCTATCTCTCTGTGGGTTCGACCCCTACTTGCCCTATCTGCTTTAGTTAGGATTTTGTTTGGGAATTTATTTTTATGATTTGCTGACGACCGATCACTATTCAACACCGTGGAGTTACTCTACTTATCCTTTGGGGTAGCACTAGGCTTTTGGGCCTCTTTAACCTTTGAGATAATAGGGTTGGACAGCTGAACCTTAGAATTCTGATGTTGTTGGGCTTTATCTCGGCCCACAGATGAGGAGTTAGTTGGTGGACAAGGATCCCGTTGATGGAGATTCAAGCGCCATGGTTCAAGACAAGAGTAAGCCTAGTGATCCTAGAGACCGAGACCCCTTGGATAGGGCTCAATAATCGACACATAGAAATGCACACACCCCAAGAGAGGGCTAACCGACGAGATGAAGGAAAGAAAGAAGGTGTTGAGCTTGCTTAAGAGGCTTTCCCTAAATAGCAGTTATGTCGAAGTATCCACGGTGATGCTGCCTGACAGCCTTCTTCCCTGGCAGATACAAATGGATGTGGAGAAATTGGAGTACAAGACCGATGAGTGCTTGCCGCCTAGCTTGAAGATGCCCGAGATCCAGAAGTGGGTCCGACAATCTGAAAGTTCACCTCCGTCAGTTTGTGGCTGCCTTCAAGAAAAAGGCCCTAACCAAAAAAGACCAAATGTTAGCCGCATTCCCCATGCATGACCCTTTCTGGTGCCGCATCCAATTGCTATCATTCCCAACCCGACTCCATCATTGGCGATTGGGAGGAGATGACCAAGGCCTTTGTGAAGCAATATGCCTACAAGACCGAGCTCGAGATTACCACTACTAGAAACCAGAACACCAAGGCCCAACCTTTCTTTAGGGCATAGCTTTAGTTTAGCACTCTATCTAGATCAACTAACTGGAACTAGACCCTTGCTAATGCACTAACTGGAAGGAAGTCTACACTGCTACATTTTCTAAGTCGTCTACTGTATTTGGAAATGGAGATTTCTCTGGTATGGTATAACTTTCTCAGTAGCTGGAGATTAACAAGCAGACTAGCACTCTGGACCAGGAGCTGTAACTGGGATGTCTCTGGATCTCTTCCTGCCTCAGAGAATGGATATGGGGCAGTCCCAGGAGTAGGAGATCAACTAGTTATCTCAGTATCCTTTTTTTTCCCTGTAGAATATGGAGCTTTCACTGCAGAGGGAGAAAGATCAGTCTCTCTTTCTTTCCCACCGATTTCATACATTAGCTATCGAGTTGCATAAGAACCTTCTAAATAAAGGGAAGTTAACGGGGCCAGCCCTGTCACTTAAACCAGATCCAGGAAGACAAACCAACCCGGGAAGATATGTCTTTGGTCTAGCTAGCGAGTTTCATAGGTGATTACAATTTAATCATGAATCTCAAAGCACTTCATTACTTAAGAAAGGGGTCGAGGTCCGCTTTGAAAGCGATTCCAGAGCATGACTCACTGACTCGCCTCTGCCTGTTGTTGGTGTTGATGCTGAGGGTGATGAAAGACCTCGAGTTCCGGGGGTGGCTTGGATGCTTTCTTTGCCGGCTCGTTGTATTTATTTCCTCTGAACCGATGGAAAGGGGATGTAGCTCAGATGGTTGAGTTTGAACGCCTTAAGAATTATCCCAATCAAATACCTCATGCTAGAACCAAGAGTTAGACTATCCTACACAACAACTCCGAATGAAAGCATCATCAGTCACAAGAAGAAAGGAGCAGGAGAACCTGTTCCATTTGCAGAAACCGCTATTCTTGATTCTTGATAGCACACAGGCGAAGAAAGAGCCGGAACTAGAGGTCAGCATTCTAATCATAGGCCTTCATGCCGTTGGAATATTCCCCACATAAACCAACTCTGCTTTCAGAATAAGCGATTGGCTAGCTAGCAGGTAAAGAGGCTGAAGCAGAAGCTATCCCCTCGAAGCCAAAAAAGACGGCTAGGATTCGAAGAAACTCTAAACAAAAAGTACATACCAATTAGAGCGGCTTATCTTCTATTGACCGGTCCGAATAGAATATCAACTCGAGAAGAACATGCTTTCTACCCCTCTAGAGAAAGGATAGAAGGGGAATTCGCTCCTAGCTATTAGGCTGGCGTTAGGGACAGAGGAAATTGATTCACCCCCTGTTCCCGATAGACAGGGGAAAGGGTACCTTGAGCTAGGAGCTCTTAGGAAGTGCCTGTAGTAGCGCTCATAGGAAGGCTAAGAAGTAGTCCCTATTACCAGCTAGAAAGGGAGTCGAGTTAGAACTTTATCTGATGTTGGTAGGGAAGCGGGTTTGAATACCTTATCCATTTTGGGTCCTACCATCGATCGGGCTTTTAGCCTAGAGGCTCACCTCAGCTCGTCTGACTCTTCGCCTAGGCCTATGCTAGATGTGCGCCCCTACCCGTTCGATACAGCTTGCTACGGGGATTGTCAGCTTTGCATTCTTGCTTGACTCTTACACTTGGAAGAGTCTAAATGTCCTCCGCGTCCTGATCGATAAAGCCCTGTAACCTGTCTCGCATCATTCGTAGTTCTTTCTCTGTTTTCTCACTCGTTGATTCTCTTCGCTTTGCTCGATACTCGTTCGTTCGCTATCTTAGTACAGTTCAGCCTATCGGCATAAATCACCTAAGTAAAGCTTTGAGGTGCTGAACTGTCTTAAATGAAAGGAAGTTGACTATTCGCCAACTATAGCTTTCTATTCAAAGGGATTCTATACTTCTGATATGATATTCATAGATTAAATTCATAGAGGAGATTTATCAATAAATCTTCCCATATTCACTGAAATTCAATTAACTACGCTAATGCCCCATTCAACAGGAGTTCGGGGCTAGAGGCCATTCCTCTTCTTCCTGCAAACTAGTCTTCGGGCGAGGAGTCTAACTTGATAAAGAAAGAATATCGTAGTACGAGAAAGTCAAATCCTTTTCATCACTCTGCTTTCTTGTTTCGAGTACCTTCTAAACATGAAGAATCTGATAACGTATCTCCACCACCATCAGAATGATACGCTGAGTAAGCAAAAGACTACTCGCTAGCTGTAGAAGTAATAGCTCTTCCCTTTCACGACAAAGGATCCTCATGAGCAATGATTCGTAACAAAGTTCGTCTAGCGAATATGACGCGCAAGGGACGGAAGGCTCAGAAGGTAACTTATATAGATAGAGATAGCTACAAGTAGTTGATCCACTCGCTGGGAGGACATATTAAGCTGCTTTTGCCTTTTTTTCGATAAGATGCTTTCTCTGATGTAATTAATTGTTAGGCCTGGAGGTCTTAATAGCGGCGAACAAGAGGCTTAGCGCTAAGAGGTAGCTACTTTCAGAATGCTGGCGCAACATACGAGAGATTGGTTAACAGAATGTGAGCAAATTGGGCGATCAATCCTCCCCTCGTGCAGTTCAACTTACTAAAAGCTCGTCAGTCTCTTCACCCGGCTCACCTCTCACACCCTACGCCGGCATCGTTTAAAAAAGTAATCTGACTCTATCGGGTAGAGACCGGGGACTGCCCGCCCCTAGCTTGGAGATTATCAGGTGAGAGGTGCGAATCAACTAGTGGTCAAGAAAGAATCATGTAGTAGGCAGACATTTTCAAATCTGAATGAGGCTGTACAGAGAGAATCAGAGAGAGGGAGTATCGTCACACTTAATGCAAAGTGGATGGTGATCAGAGTGAGTACGAGGTAAGTTATACACCATGAAGTCCTTAAAGAGCGAATCACATGGAGATAAAGCTGGCAGTCTTACTTCTAATGACCACAATCGTATCCAAAGATTGACTTTCCTATGCTTGATTTCCATGCCACGAGATATGGAATGCAACGTCCTGTAATATTTCAGCCGTCTGATGGAAAAGTACTTGCTCAAAGTCCACTTCTAGGCCAATGCATGCCTATTTAGAAAGGGAGTCTCTTCGCTTCTCTATAAGCCGAGATAGATTTGATCTACCGCCTTCTAGCATCGTTGCTCATTTTTTGACAAGATTGGTCCTTCCTTGCTTATGACTTTTTGACTTGGGAAGAAGATATATGTCTCTACCATTTTCGTGTAAAGCGCTAAGGGAGCTGTGCCGGTTTACCGATTTAGCTTCGTCGTACCCCTTTCCTTCAGGGATGTCATGAGAGACTAGCCTTTCCTTGCGTGGAACTTTTGAGTGGGATGCTATCAGCCCCCCTTACATGAAAGTAAATTATGACCAAGCCCTTATAGTGACAAGGCCTTGAACCAGAGATCATTTGGGTGTCTTTTTGCTCTCCAAATGAGCTTTGCCATAAGAGCAATATTTCTCAATCTAGACTTTCTAAGGTTCAAACCACCCTTTTTTTTTGGCTTTGGTCACTTTTTCCCAATTGATGGGGTGTACTTTTTTTTCTTATCATCAGGTCAGACACCTCAAAATAGGCAGGTGGAAATCGTACCTCTGAACGCTCCATGACCCTTTTTGACAATGCTCAAAATGCGCCTGCGCCTCTAGAGGTGCAAGGACAGCTGAACAGAAAATCCTGGAGATGATAGAGGATGTAGTCGGCCCTGGCTTCAGAAGAATGGGCCGCCCCTCTTTTGAAAAACCTTACCCAGAAGAATATGATCACTTGTTCACATTTCCTAGGGGATAGAAAGTTCCGGATTTTACTCCATGTTTTTCAAGTAACTCAGGCGACCACACCACTTTGGAGCATATTGCTCGCTTCACGATGCAATGTTGCGAAGCAAGTTATGGTCATCATAAGCTACGCTTATTTTCTAATTCCATCACTGGGGTTGCCTTCACTTGGTACATTAACCTTCCACCTAACTCGATTAGGACATGGGAAGAAATGGAAAGGATTTTCCATAATCAGTTCTATAGGACTGAACCTGAAATAACAATGGCTGATCTCTCTAGGCTCTACCAAAGAAAGGGTGAACTAGCAGAAGATTATTTGGCATGTTTCAAGAGATTGAGAAAGAGATGCCGAACTGTGCTTGTTGAAGAAGAATTTGTGCGCCTAGCACACAATGGACTGGATATTTAACTTCGTAAGAAGTTTGAAGGCGTAGATTTCAGAGACTTCTTTGAAATGTCAACCAAAGTCACTAGATATGAATCTTTGCTTCGTGAAGAAAATGAAAGGAGAAGTTCATCTTATGGCACTTATTATCATGAGCCGAATTTTGAACTTGCAGTGGCTGAGGTCAAGGCCGATCGGCCCATTGAGTGTCCATCCTTGGTGAAAGCTGGGATTGCACACCCTCAGACCCAAGAGCGTTTTGCAAACCTTTATCAGCGCCAAGCAGAAAAGAAAGCATTCGATGGAAGCAGAACCTATTCTTTCGATGTGTCGAAAACTAATGAGATCTTTGATTTTCTGCACAAGTCTGGGATGATTAACCTTCCCCCTGGTCATTTTCTTCCTCAGCAAGATGAGCTTAAAGGAAAAGAATATTGCAAATATAATGAATCCTGGAGGCACACAACTAATGGTTGCACCGTGTTCAGAAAGATAGTGCAAGAAAAGATTGAGTGTGGTGACGAAGCAGCCTGAACCACCAAAGAAAGATATGGGAGTCGACAAGAATCCTTTTCCAGCTCCTATGCACATGGTAGCTTTCAATCTCCCAAAAGATAGAAAGTTGACCAGCAAGGATGCAAGGAAGAAAGAAGTTCAAAGAAGCTTAGATTTTTCCACAAGAACTCCACTTGCGAAGGAAGAGAAAGGGCTAAAGCGGGTGAAACGATTCCATAGCCATTAAGGAATGCAGATGAAAGAGATTTGGTTTTCTTGTCTCTAGTTTCAGCTCAGTCGTGAGGCATTAAGTAGTATGCCTCACTCCTTCAAGTAATAGAGATCTGAAAAGCTGGTGATAGAGACAAGAGCAGCGAAGCGGGGTCTGCTTGATCAGTCATTTTCTCAATAGTATATGTGTAACCGATCTGTCAATATGTGCGAGTGGGAGTCACAGGTAGTCTTCTTGCGCTTGCTTTCTTCTTTCAATACCCGACATGGAACTACTAGATCTTTCCATTCCATCCCGAGAGTTAAGCGAAACGTAATCTAGCAAGAGTTTCAGTAAGCGAGCATTGAAGCGGTAGTACACAGGTTAGCGTGGAGTAGTCAGTACAGCTTCGATATCTAGTCTAGCAAAGTATATACCCAATTTTCTATGATAAAGGTGATAATACTAATTGATCCATGGGTAAAGAAAGTGGTAGAGGGCTTGGCCTCTAGTGCCGTCGAAGGCTTGCTTTCAGATGCATAGATAGCTCGCTTCTTGCTAGCCCATCCTAGGTAGTATTCACCAGATAATAAGTCTAAAAGCTAGTCTAGGTCTTGTTCATAATCCCGAACTTCGAATCCTCTCAAGTTCATCACACTTGGTTGTATGAGTGACGAGCTAATCCATTCCTCCTCCATTCTTTTTAATGAACTTACGTAGATAGATCGCTATTCAATATAAAGATCTCTTGCTGTAATGACTAGGTTATCATCAACTAGTTTCAAAGGTATGCTAAAGGCATGGATTGAGATCCATAGAACGCCTAGAGCTAAACATGCTTGCAGTAGTGTAATCCTTCCTCTCCCTAGTGTGAAGCCATACTCCTAAAGAGCGAGTGTTCAGTTCAATTGACAAAAGCCCTATACCCGTAAATCTAAAACCAACCTATGCCTCCTGCCCCGTAGAAGGTTATTCTTAACTTATCAGAGAACAATATCGCTCCTATTGTCTCTCTCGCGCTCGCAGTCTGCCCATCAGCAATCTTCGCAGATTGGTCTAATGTTGAGTGAGCGTTGAATTTGCTGTTTTGTACTTTTATGTGATCATATTAGATTTTCTTTGATAACTACATTAAACCTATTGTTTGCTCTTTAATGACTCTTTTCGTAACCTTCAGTCGTTTCGTAAACTTCACTTTGTTCCGAACCTTTGTTGCCTTCCTCGAGCAGATCAGGAATGCGGGAGGATCGCTCCTTTCTCGATTTCCAACATTGAGAGTAGTGCCGAGCGGTCGGTACAGCACCTCAAGCCAGTCATAGCCTTTCCTTGCCTGTGCTATCAAGAAGAAGACTGCTTCCAAAGAAGAGGGTCTGGTAATAATGGGCTTGGTTCAGTAGCATAGCAGGAAGAAGATTCAGATTGAGAAGGGGTCGACCCGAAGAGCTTGATGCACCTCCAAGAGGGTCCAGTCAAGCCTTTGGTCAAGGTCGTTTTTTCTGGTTGTCTGAAAGCTTCTTTTCTTCTAAAGCATCAGCATTGCTTCCTATGCCAAAAAGTTATCTGTCTTCAAAACAAAAGCGGTGGCAAACACAGGCCTTTTGTCATCGACAAGGACACTACCCGGGATTGCAGTCATAAACTAAGTTCCTAGACTCTGTGAAAGACAGCACTGAGGAAGAGGGCTTTTGCGCTTTTAATGCTAGTTTTTAGTCATATAGTGTTAGTCCTACTTTGATCTTTATTATTTATGTTACATCTCATGAAATTCCTTTTCTAAGCCAGAGCCGGGTCAGTCTAATAAGCTTTTATGAAGATCTAGCTTTCCTTTTATAGGTTTCTAGCCAGGTTCCTTCAAGAGATGAGAGATTTCAGGCTTGTATAGGGAATCAATGAGGCTAGGTTACACTAGCAAGGAAAAAAAATGGATAGACTTTTCACATTCTACGTCATTATTTTTACAATAAGATTCAGTGACGCGCATTGAAATAAAAAAGTCAAGCTTACCTTGAATCCATCTGAGGGCTAGAAGATGTAGATCGGCTTTCACTTCAGTGCAGAAAGTATGCTAAGCTAGGGAGGGAAGCAGTCGGAGGCGGAATGTTGTCAAGCAGGGGGGGAAGTCAAGAGGGATGTGGGAGAGATTCTTCAGGAGGCGCACTCAGGCCGTGTAGCAAGCGAAGGCTGATCCTAATCGAAGTCCCTCGCTTTAGATAAGGAAATCTTTCTTATGAAAGGGGACATCCTGCTCATCCTTGGAAAGCCAAGCTGGAATAGCAATCCAGGAAAAGCGCACCCTGGCAAGTAGAGCAGGAGTGGCTTTCACGGCTTCGAGAAGACCCTGACACACTCAAACCGCTTTTGAAGAGTACAAATGAGAATCAATTGAGAAAGTTCCGTGGAGTTCATAATTTCAATAAAAAAAAGGAGTAGATAGCGCGGTCTATCTTCAGGTGTTAAAGGCGCTTGAGTTGCATCCACAACGTCGGCCACCATAGACCCCCCAAAGACTTGCGAATACTTAAGTAGTTCGTTCGCTGACTTGACGTTATCTACGATACCCATGTTCTTTGGTACTTAATAAAAGGGTCGATTCCACTAGCATTGTACACAAAACGAGAGAGTATAGATAATACTCCAAAGAAGGTTGAAACTTCCAGGAAAAAAGTAGTAATTATGGGTTTGATCAACAAAAGGAAAATAGTTGAGAAGGTAGGCTTGCGGGACGTTACAAGCACCACTCAGCACCCTTCTTAGCGTAGTAGAACCAATTATCCATTTAGAAAGAACAAAGTGAGACTTCTCAATCTCTCAATGTGCCCAACACTGCTAAACAGTTAACTAAGTATTGGCATCGAATTTTCTCTTCCCTTGATCAATGTTCGGCCGGCGAGAAGAAGGGTAGGCGAACAGGGTTGGTAAGGCGAAATGCTTCTAGGCGTCGGTAGGGACCGCTTTACTTCTAGGCACAGATCATTTATCATGATGGAACAAGGTCGAAGTGTCCGAACAGATTTGTCGTGACTATACTCAGACTCATTTTCTTACGGCTTAAAAACCACACAGAGTGAGCCATTGCAATTCTTCAAAGGAATGAATCCCTTTCCAGAACTGTGGAATACCCGGAAGTGTGATCGCTCTCATCTGGTTTCTAGTCTGAAGAGCTTTCTATTGACTTGGCAGATTCACAGTCGTAGGAAAGGTCTCTACTTTTGTCCGCCCTTGAGTAAGAAGCAAAGAAAGTGGCTTTTCCAAATAAATCTCCTCATTCACTAACCGATTGAGCTAGAGTTCCTGTAGCTGAAGAAGCAGAAGGGGTTTGAAGGAATCGATTCTAAGAAAATTAGCTACTCAACTGTTAGATAATCAACTCCACTCTCATCTCGCTTAATTGCTGATGCCATTCATTGGTCTTTCATGGCTAACGAGCCATTTTACGCTTTCGTCCTGTGAGACTAGAGGTTCATATGCAACTCGCTCTACTAAACCAGAAGCGAAATCCTTTTCCTTTCTGGATAAGTCTGCTGTCCCCTAGCCAGCAATCAATCCTATGACAGGCAACCCCGATGTTTCATTCAAGTTCAGGAAAGAAGAAGGAACAGAAACCTTAGCTTATTACTCAAAGGAAGATGAAGGGGAGCTACTTGCTCAAATGGAGACAGAGATATTTCATCTATCTGGCTACTTAAGGAATTGGTTTTGCAAGTTGAACACTGATCGGGTACCGACTCATGGACTCGCCCTATCCCACTATTCGCAATTGCTTTAGCAGCAGAAATAGAAGCAACAGAGGGCATTTAGTGCCTTTAGCTTGCGAGAAAGGCTATCCGAATATACCTATCAGACTAGAATCGATAATTCCCTTCCCCTTGAACAGCTAAACCCGAAAGCTCAAGGCGCGAAAGCCGTAAATTCTTTTTTTCAGTATCAGACTGAGATTCTTTTCGTGAGTGTAGGAAATCTGAAAACCTATCATCAATGGCATGAAAGTCAACAGATCAAGAGAAGCGCTTTGGCGTCTTAGGGGATGAATGTTCTACGGGATCTCGATCTTGCAGGATAGCTGGCATAGGTTGAGTAGCTTAGCTCAAAGGCTCTTATCTTAGCTCGAGAGTCTATAGCTCTTTCTTCTGACTCGTCAAGTTGATAGGTTATGGAAGAGGCAAGGCAGCCTAACTAGCAGCTTAGCTTGTTGTTGTCAGTCTGGTTTCCTTTACTTGCATGAACGGATTCTTAAACCGATGAAAAAGGTAAGACTTTCAAAGTGAGTTCATAGATGGTCTATCCCCTGTTGCTAATGCCTTCGCTACAGGTAAGGTAATGCGCTTTCTGTGCTGCTAGCCAATAACCCGTATCCAGTAAGAACACCCGGGTATGCTCGATCGCTAGCTAGCCTTCCGTATGATTTATTCTACGAAAGATAAGAACACCCGGGACGCCTTTACCTTGTCCCCTATCGCTCGTGCTTTATAGCTTAAGCCACCTCTCTCGAAAGACAGAAGAGATAGAGAGCTTGGGGAATGAAAGATTAAGGATTACTCAATCAGACAATCAATCCGCACTCAATAAGCATTCAGACTTCTTTCTTTCCCGAGGCTGATCCGATAGCCCATTAAGAGAGTTGGGAGCGAGTTTAAGTCATTTCTGAATTCCCTAAATCCTTATTTATGGGACTCTCTCTTCGCTCTACTTGAGAAGTAATATAACTTGAGGAGCTCTACCCTTTATCTTCCTCGGGGTCTGAAAGAGGTTTCACCGTAAGGCGGCGAAACCTCTTTCATCTTGCCCTTGCTGGGAGACTACTACTTCTTTCTCATTATCTAGATGTGGCCTCTGTATAAGGATCGAGGATACTCTTTTAGGATCGACCCCAATAACTTCGCCACCGCTGAGGTAAAGACCCCGAAAGAATGATGGACCTTGGACCGAATCAAAGCCTGTCATGAATAAACCGTGTCTTACGCACATGCCACTTCAGAAACCGCAGGGAGAACACAATACCCATTTGGGGATGTAAGACATAAGCGAGACGGGGGATCTTACTATATGATGCCACCAAAGATGAAAATCGCGGAACTCTTAACGAAAGAATAGTTCGCTCTTTTGAACGAATCCTAAGAAGAAGGTACGGAAGCCGGGAAAACGACTTCATACGATAACGATACCATTCACAGCGGAACAAGAAGAATTACAGTCAACTCAACTTGAGCTATCGAGTCAGTAGCTGCCATTAGAGATGGTAGTTGTAGGGTAGCAGCTAAGATTAACTAAAAGGACTCTCCTCAACCTAGACGTGTAACTCCTAGCTCTGGAGTAGATTGAATTGATTCTTTTTAACAGCTACCGACTCTTCTCCTCGCTCACTAAACTCCCCCAACCGAGTCTTAGGTCAAAAGATAAGAGCGATGGCATACCTTGGGGTCACTCGCTTCCATTGGGCGAACTTTCATCTGTTTTCTTTCCTTCTTTCTGCTTTGATGGTAAAATGAACCCCTTGGCTTATCACAGTTAGTTCGATTTTATTAGATCCTCATCTCGTTCAATCTTGATGGAAGGTAGTTCCTTTATTACGTCGATAAGTGCAAAGAGTCATTCTGGCATCGGCTTTAAATGCTTGCTAGTAAACAGTGGTTGTCTCTTTGATACCCTCTCGCCCTTACATATAACGTATTTGAGTGCTTTTTAGTAATACGATACGTTGTCTGTGAAGAGTCGATTCAACAAGAAAGAGGCTCGAGAGACCTCTGGTTACTTCGAAACTTTGAGAACCGCGAGAGCAAAATCCGAATCAGACTTTCAGATGTCACTTGCTTTCCTTCCTAACTAAAGAGATTCCCTTTCGCCTTCTGCTCCTAGTCCGCTTTTATAATAAGATAATATCGCTTTGTCATTCAATTCTTCCTATTCTCCTGCTATATAAAAGCCAAAACAGAGATCTCAAGATCAGCTCTTTCGCTCGCCGAGTTAGAAGATAAGATATTGAAGCATAGCGCTTTTCTTTTAATCTAGAGAGATTGATTCAATATAATAGGGGACTCCCTAAAGGAAGTGGTGTCTAGACTAGAATGCCTTTCATTTAAAGAAAAGCGGATTCGAGCTCGCCCGCTCTAACGGCTTTTTCCGAAGGTCTGATTCAAATAAACCGGAGAGGGGCTCCTTCCTACTTATCTTAGCGATCACAGAAACTTAAACAGCCTTGTTCGTGGAAATCAATGTCGCTAAAAGTGGAACGTATGGACTGTTGTGTAGAATAGGAGCGATAGGCCCTACTGGACGTGGAAATGACGGAATCATAAAGATTCGCAATAGCAGGAGCAAAGAAATCTCATCCGCTTTTAGACAATGCTAAATGCCTCTTTGGAAGGCAATCAATAGGAGTTGATGATCTCTTTAAGGGATTATGCTCTGGGACTTTTTGAGGAATAGAAGGGCATAACCACTGTAAATGTAAAAGAACTCTTATATAAGAATCCTAAACCGGTGTGACTGATTGAGCCAAAAACAACCCTATTTTTATGGCTATTTTGCTATGTTTTTAGACTCATTTATGCTTAATTATATGCTATTTTGTTAGTGTTTATACCCTAATTTACACCAAGGTAAATTAGGAATTGTGGTTTAATTAATTGATTTTGGATGGTCAAGATTAAATCTTAAATTTCCAAAATTGATGAGATTAAAACCACCTTAAACCTAATTGGATTAGGAAAATCCTAGAGCAAAGCCCAAACCAATTAGAAAATTACCTAGGAAATTGCCTTGAAATTTAATTGTGGTTTAATTGTTAATGTTTAAATAATAAATTACAAAGATTTTTGAAGCAAAATTATGCCATCAATACGTTAAGATTGATGGTTTGATTTTTGTTTCCAAAGTTTCGATCGTCATGGAAAGATTGGTGCCGATGGGTTTGTTTAAATTGGCTTTGGTTTCCAAAATTGGATCCTGATGGTCGGGATGCCAAGGTTGATCCCGATGGTCGGGATGCCAAGGTTGATCCCGATGGTCGGGATGCCAAGGTTGATCCCGATGGTCGGGATGACAAGGTTGATCCCGATGGTCATGAGATGATTTTTGGTCCCGATGGTCATGTGCAATTTGGGTCTTTACGTGTTATGGTTTTTGGTTTATAAATTAATCAACTTGGCCTTTATATGTATTAATTGGCCAATGATTAATATTTCTAATACCAAAATTGGTTTGTCTTTGTATTGATGGTAAAGAAATCGACTCACCATCAAGACGCTTATCATCAGGACGACTTATCATTAGGACGCTTTCCATCGGGATGAATTGATTGGTATCGATGATGACAAGCAATTGCGTCAAGAGGTTAGTATCGATGGTGAGGAGCAAATACTACATCGGGTTGAAGTAGTTAGTGCCGATGATGTCCATCAGATTGGCCTTGTTTCTAACTGAGGCAAATAACCAAGTCTAGAGCACTCAGGCAACACAATTTAGTCAAAGCCGTATCAAGAGGAAGAGACGTCATGCACTCATACGGAGAAGTTGATTGATTGATTGATCACAAATTACGTGATTCATATTAATGCTGATAGCTCAGGATCAGGAGAGTGATTTAGAGTTGACATTGGAGACAAAATCAATTTGCCATCATGACGATTAAAGGTTGACATTGCAATGATATCTTGAAGATTAATGCAGTGATTCCTTGACTTTTGGATCTGGATTAGCAGAGAGACTATAAAAAGAAGAAGCTTCATCAAAGCTGAGGACAGACAACTCTACACACAAACCTGCCCAGCGCAAACTTCAAGCACATTTGCTTACACTCTTGTTCACACTTCAACTTAGACTCTTGTCTAGTTTTTAATCTTTTCTTGTCATCACAAAACTTGTTTTTAACTTAGACTCTTGTCTACGTTATTGATCTTTTCTTTTCAGTTGATTGTAACGGATTCCGTATCAATACAATCTTTCTTAATTTCAATTTAAATCTTATTACCTGATAACCAATCGAAATCTGGGTTAAATGATTAAAACCTTCATGGTGACTTTTAACCAGACTCCACATATCGTCTGATCTTTATCCTATTTTTATTCAAGTTACGTTTATCTTGGATTTTTGTCAATTTTGCTACAAATTGACTGGCACGCCTTTACAACCCAATTCCCCAAGGAGATTTTGGCGCAACAGCTCTTTTTGGCACGCCCGGTGGGACACAAAAGGATTTCGGTTTACTTCTCAATCAAGTTCTTTTAAGTTGACATCTCAACTTTTTATTTTTGTATTTTTGTTTTATTTGGCGCTACGCCACACTTAGACTTCTATGCCTCTTTTCTTTCTACCTTTCTGCTACTTTGCTAAGATGCCTCCCAAGGATGCCAAAGAGACTGGCAAAATCATTGGACAAAAATCTGAAAACCACATGGCCTTACGTTCTGGCTTGTTGATCCCTAAGGACGGCGTTGAGCCTCCCCAAGAGCAAGCATACTCGTTTCATCATGTAATGGCCCAGCTTGAAGAAATGATGGGAAAGTTGAAAACGATGGAGGATAAACAAGAAAACTTGGTAATTGAGCAGAGGAGGATTGACGCAGCTATTCAAAGGATAGGAGCGGCACCCGGGGGGCAAGGATTAGCACCAGCTGGTCAACTTCCACGGCCCCAGGATGAAGCTCCTCTTGGTGTTGTTAATGTGCAAGAACGTCAAGTTGACCCACCACTTCCTCCTCCAGAAGAAGAAGTTGTCGATGTTGTTGAGGATGTCGCTCAAGTTGATGCCCAGAACATAAATGTTTATGTGCCGCCACCTGCTCGTGTTGGGAATGGAAACAGGCATAATGGAAACGGGCATTGGAACGGCATCCAGCGCTACGCTCCCAGAACACAGGTGCGCCCCAACGATCGTGCTGAAGTATTCAGACAAGAAGGTCCGGGACTCGATCGCAATCAGATCATAGATATAGTTCAAGAGATGCTTGGTCCTGGACTCAGGAGGATGGGTAGACCTGCTTATCACACTCCATAGCCTGAAGAGTATGATCGTCAATTCCCATTCCCCAGGGGGGTACAAGGTTCCCGACTTCTCTCCTCATTTTTCGGTATTTCGTCAGAACAATCGACGATAGAGCATGTCGGGTCGTTTCACCATGCAATTGTGGTGAAGCAAAACACCGGTTACCAGAAGTTGAGATTGTTTCCTAATTCCTCTCAGTGGGCTTGCTTTAACCTGGTACATTAATC
>AWUE01022186.1:0-10557 GCA_001974825.2 Corchorus olitorius
CTTCTTCCCAATCCAGCATATGATCACTGGATCCAACAGGATCAATTACTATTACATGGCATCATAGCCTCGGCTACAGAGACTATAGTTCCCATTCTTTGCTGCTTGCACATCTTCGAAGAGTGCATGGGACAAAATCAAAAACATGTATGCGAATCGGTCCAAGTCTCGCATGATGCAGTTGCGAGAGAGGCTTCTCCAACCTAAAGGCTCCAAATCGGTGCAAGATTATTTCCAGTCTATTCGGCAAACTGCAGATGAGTTGGCTCTCATCAACTCACCTGTCCAAGAGGATGATTGAGTGATACATATACTCAATGGCATTGGCCCCGAGTTCAAAGAGATTGCAGCTGGCATCAGGGCTCGTGAGAGTCAAATATCTTTTGAGGAGCTGCTGGATAAAATGACTAAGTATGAAGCCTTTCTTCAACGGCAAAACTCAACTGAAATTGCAGTGCACACTGCACATGTGGCTCAAAAATTTCAACCAACAAGGCAAGTTCAAAGATCCTACTCTTCCAATCGGAATACTAATGGTTTTAACCATCACATGTAGAAAAGGTCCAATTTTTCTTCTAGGCCAGTTTGTCAGTACTGTGACAAACCAGGGCATATTGCCAAAAATTGCTTCCAGCTGCGACCTAAGTATCAAGGTCAGCCTTCTACTCACGCAGCAATCACAAGCTCCAAACCTCAAAATAACTGGCTGTTGGATTCAGGAGTATCCCATCATGTTACTGTTGATCTGATAAACATTGAGAATCCTGAAAAATACACTGGACCAGATGAGCTGCTGATTGGTGATGGCCGAGGCTTGTCCATTACACACACTGGTTATACTTCTATTCCCTTCAAAGATTCATCCTTTAAATTAAATGATGTTTTATGTGTTCCAAAAGCAGACAGAAATTTGTGTTCCATATCAAAATTTTGTCAAACTAATCAAGCCTCTGTTGAATTTTTTCCATACTCCTTTCTTGTAAAGGACTTGATTTCCAGGGAGGCACAAGCACATGGCTAGAGTAAAGATGGAGTATATGAGCTCAGATCCACAAAAGCCTATCATACGCAACAACTCTCTTGCCTATGTTGGCACCAAAACAGCCTCAAATGTTTGGCATCAACGTCTAGGCTATCCTTCCTCTAAAGTTCTTAGTTTTTTTCTTCAGTCATTGCCTTGTTCAAATAAAGTTTCCAACAGTTTATGTAATTCTTGCTCATGTAACAAAATGCATAAACTATTCAGCTCGCCCTTTCCCCAATTGATCGGGTGATATTGCCTACATTCGTGCGGTGGGAATTTCTTTCACCCTACGTGATACCTTTTCTTAAATTCTAAAAGGGAGACAAGACATCCCCAACCCATTAGTTAGGAAAGTCCTGCCATGTTATACTCGACACTGGCTCAGGAGGAATGTCAGCAGGTCGATTTCCTCTACCTGTAAGATGGTTAGAGCTTATTTCCAATTACGAGAATCTTGACGCACTATTTCACATTTCTTCTATTTCGTCGTTGAGTTGATTATTCGTATCCATTCTTTCCTTAGGCTTAATCCTAATCTCCTACTGAAATGTGGCATGTGATTCTATCAACTCGAAAGCAAGGTAACCCATACCCGGCTCCATTCGATGCACGGTTAACTAAAGGTCTTGGAAGAGATCCAATAAATGTGGAATCAGTTGTTTTTTATTGATTTGATTGGGGAACCCCTTAAGCTTCTGATTAGAAAGCCAAGCTATCTCTTCTAGGGACAAATAGACAGACCGGAATAAACAAATCAAACATCATCTTAAAGAAGGGACTCGTACAAGACTTTCTGTTTAACGAAACGAGCAGACTAGGTTGTGAGGGAGGTAAGCCCTTGAGAAAGGAGTTATAGCTTTTCGGTAGCTAGTCCAATCCAACTATATAGCTAAGGAAGGCTTCCTATCCAAATCGAAGAATCTGACCTAACCAATAAATAAGATGACTGTAGCTTCACTGTTAGGCTTTCTTTCAGGTTTCATACCCGTTCAGAGTTGGTTGAGACAGGGAGTGCATCGATTTCCTCTTGAGCTATTGACTCAAGGGAAAAACCACACACTTACAGGTCTTCCCCGGAGTTAGTAAGACAAGAAAACAAGTCAACTGGATTAATGCACGAGAGAGATCCTTCTTTTCGGAATGGGCGTGGTATAGATTTCTCGGAAGAAAAACCGTATGGAACTCGCTAGCCAAAGTGTTCAAGAGTCTCCCTCAAGAACTCCCAAGTAAATTAATGTCACCCGCTCTACATAAAGTAAAGCCTTTGACGAAACCTATGGTCGTCAGCCAGGAAAAGCGCACTTAAGCTTATCATTGGAGATTAGCTTTGAGGCAATAGAGAGCAGGCAGCGAGAAAGTATAGGTTAAACCCCCCCCCCCCTTTGCACACTCGGGGCAGAAGAAGATCAATAAGTAGAAGTTAAATAAAGAATCACAGGGCAGGCAAAGGAGGTGCGTGAGACAAGGGCAGGGAAGAGACCCAAACCGAACTATACCCCTAAGCCCTAGCAGAAAGGGTAGCTGACTCTCGTAGGATAGACTCCGGAGATAGAGACAGACAACAAACAATATAACAAAACTGCGAACTCAAAAAGTGCATTCATTAAAGCCCGTCCTTAACCAACCAGAGAATTTACCTTCTTCGAGCGACTTCTTCATTATTGATGATGGGTGAGATTGCGTCCCGGTAGTGGGAATTGCTTTAGCGAGGGGATACTAGACAGTTGCATAAGTTGTTTCCCCAGTAGCTGGACTAGCAACAGAAAAAGAACCTGTAGCTCAATCTCAATAGACTAGCTTGAGAGCAAGGGAAGGCTGGTAAGATGCTTAGTCTAATTCGACTAGCGAGTTCTCGTTTGATTCTTAGTTTTGCTCATGTCTGCTTATCTTCATTTCCTTTCCTTTAGACCAAAAGGGAGTAGTTCAGTAGCAGCTTAGCCACTCAGCATCAACACCAACATCAGTCTCAAAGCTTTACGGCTCAGCGCTTTCGCAATAGGATTACCCTGGTTCGAAGAGGAGAAGTACGCCATCCATGCTAATGTGCCTTGGCTAAGATCTCTTGAAAAGACAGCTTCTTTTGATGAGCCTCAAGAATTGATTGAGTCACTTACTTGATTAGCAGCTTCTACAACTATGCAATTATAAGAGTCACCCTATTAATGAGTATGAATGGGGGAATACTTTTTGCTTACCGTCTTTCGGGTAGGTCGGGGGTCATTGACTATGCCGAGCGTATAAAGAGGTGGCGAGCTATAGGTTCTTATCTTCGAGTTTAGAGCGAATTCATCAGGCAAGTTGATAGAATCGATAGAAGAATGCCCGTTTCCTCCGATAATTCTATTGGATTTGGAGTACAAGTTCTAGCTCACCTTCTCTACTGTAGCTATCGAGTAAGAGAATCCTCAAGAAATGCTCGAGAGGTATCTGAATTGTTTTCGTGAGTGACTTTTCCTTAAACCTGGGGTGGGGCTGCAATAGGGCTTTTCTTTAATTAAGTTTTCCTCATTCGAAAGTGGATGTAAGAGATTATGGAGGAGATTGCTTTGAAGAACGCACCCGTAGGATAACTTGAATGCCTCTTTCTACGTCAATTCCTTCTTCTCTCAGGGTTCCAGATTAGTTGGTTGAGAAAACTAGTACAAAAACAAAGCAAAGTAATTGAGAGATGGAAGAAAAGATTCTAACCCTTGAGTAAGCGTAACTACAAATCATTAAACTGGCAAAGATTGAATCTCGCCTAGCCTTCCCTTCTAGGATTTAATGGGACACGAACGCTCATGGGACAAGGACCATGTCGGACTCAACATTCGCTTTCGAGCTAACTGTACCGGATGAAATGGAAGCAGAGTCGTCGCTTTCATCTTCTCTCAGTGCGTACACAGAATTGAAAGAAGTAGGCTCTGCAGTATGAAAGCAGCTTAGAAAGGGAGAAAAGTCAATGGAAGTATATAATTACCTGGAAGTTGCTAAATAAGGAAAAGAAATACAAACAAAGCAATCATCCCAATCATCATAAGCTCCTCCTCCTGGATTTACTCATATTCTGTAACCAGTCCCCCTAGTGTAGCTCATGTTCCTGATCCGGACAAGGAAAGACCAGACCAGACCTGCTACGCCAAGACAACATCGTGACCAAGGATGGCATAACGTAATGGAAAGCATTCGGCCTCACCTGAAACAACCTGACTAGAAAGAATAGATCCTGAAAGAACCCCGATTGAGCATGATGAGGAATTTGAGTCAATGGCTTCCTCAGAGGTCGATAAGCCTTCTCCTATGTCTGCTTTACTTGGATGAGTAGTCATAAGAGCTCTCCTTTATAGGTAAGCAAATCCATACCTAGAAGTTAAAGACAGATGAACTTGCCTAGCTCCAAATCATCTAAGGATGACCGAGGAATGTTCTTCTTTATTCCACGTACAAGGTTGGGTCGAGTGCTTTAGTGCGGGACTCTTTCTTCAACTTAAACAGCCCTGCTTTTCCATATCTTCAACATATTCTAGCTCGACTTCGTGAATCTTTTGGGTCTGCTTTGCCTTGCTTTGCTACCGGGCTTCCAACTGCCCTTCCTCCACCGTTAGCTCAGTAGAGCATTTTCTCCTCCACTAGGGCTTGCTACGATTGGGCTTGTCAAGTGACACGGGCCCTATTGAATTAAAGCGAGAGAAAGCTCAATCGGAAAGAGAACAGCTACAACAACTTAATAGCCGAAACAAGGCTCCAGCCATTAACAAACTTGTTGTCTCCTAGAATGTTCAGCTCTCTAGGAAAAGTTGTGTCATCTGCAATCTCCATATCCAAACTTGGATCCTGTAAAAACTGATACTGCGTCTCAGCCACCATAGTTCCCGAATCCGGGGGCTTCCATCCACGCTGGTCCAATAAAGGAGAGACATCATGTTGACTATTAAAAACCTCCATCATCTCCTATTCCCTAGCCAAATCGATCACCTTAGTTCCTACCACATCGACATCGTCTTTCCCAGAACTGGAAACACCCTTGGCTGTTGATGCGCCAAGAACTCATCATGGTCTTGAAGATGCTAGGAGATCATTGGAGCAAGTTCCAAGCTCATTGGAGAAGGTTCCAAGCTCATTGGAGAAGGTTTCAAGCTCATTGGAATTGCCTAAGATGCCATTTGATCCATTGAAGATGTCATTAGGCCCAATGACAAGAGCAAGAGCTAAAAGGTTCAAGGAAGTATTATTGGGCCTCATTAGAGTTCATCTTGACGAGTTCAAGGCCATTGGAGATCATCACCAAAGGAATATTCCCATCGATTCCAAGTTATGTACTCTACTTGAAATCGATGAGTATTAGGCCATTGGAGTTGTAATTTGGCCATTGTGGGCTTTATTCTATTTTAATTAGCTATTTATTTAGTTTAGATGACATTGGATTGGGACTTGTTTGACTAAGTCCAATCCTTGTTTTAATAGGACTTGTTATTTTCCTTTTCCTAGTAGAGTAAGGAGTAGGATCTTTCCTAGCCTTTTCCTTTACCCTTAAGGCTTAGGATTTAGATCAGAGCCGCCCCCCCCTTCTTGCCTATATAAAGGCACCAATCCCCTCTTGAAAACATAAGTTGAGTTGATTAATAAAATTGAGGTTTTTACCCAAATTGATTATCTTAGCTTCTTTGTTCTAGTTTGAGCAAAACTTAGGGTTCTTCAATCTTGTAGAGTCCTAGCAAACAATTAAGTTGTGATACATGATTGCTTGTGAATCTTGTGATCTTAGGTGTTCAATCGCTGGTCTAATTGGAGGTCTAAGGCCGACGAAAGAAGAAGATTGCTTGGGTGAGATTGTCGACATACACATCTAGAAGTTGAAAGTTGTTCAAGTTGATTCTTGGCGGGTCACAAGGGTGGATTTGAATCTTAAAACAACTAGATTCGTATCAGCTGTCTTCTCGATCACCAACTCTTTCTCACGAAGAACGACAGATGCAACAGGAGTTGCTGCCCGTTTAGAATTTTCCTTCGATGCAGGTGCTATGGGCCCTTTCACATGACCAGACCTGGTCTAAGCTTTCTTATTCTTCTCTCTTGGGCTCATCAAGGGGCCAGATCCGTTTTTCAGATTATTCCTAGGCCCCAGCTTCTCCATCTTATTCAAGACGGGAACTTCAAATTTCCTATTATCCTAATTCTTCAGGGAGTCCTGTTAAGGGATTAAATCGTGACCCACGATCCCGTCTGTAATCTATCATTTCCATTTGGAATGGAACCATTATTCCCTAATACTAATCTCCTTGGTTTACGTCGTTGAGCAATCATCCAAGGGCCAAACTCAGATGTGTCTGCATCCATGCAATTTTCCTGTGCACCATCACCTATCGAACCTTTCGCGATGGTTGCATTTCATTTGGTTGGCGAGAAGAGACAGGTTGCTTACGGACGCTGCGTAGCTACTTTGATAATAATAATTGATTTGACCCGTTTTGGTCAATCAACCGCTACTACATTTCTATTTCTTGAACGGTCACTGCCTACATTAACTCTTCTCTCTCTTTTCAAGAAAGTGAGTCTCAGACCTTATGTAGTTCTTCGGGGTCCCTTTTAAAACAGTTCCTGACAGGTTCTTTTGTGGCTCTTCAATCCAGACCTGAAGTACTTCTGTAATTATTTCGTTCAATCCATAAACTCGTATAGCAATAACTGGAGAGGCTCGGCTTCAAAACCGTACGTGGAGCTTCCGCCTCGTACGGCTCCTCTAGGGATGGAGGTAGGCCCAGCCCAGGCTTGCGCGGTTAAGGTTGTTGTACATGATCCTCTCAGAATAGAAACTCAATCCCATTCATTGGGATTTATTGTTCCTTCTTCGAGAGATTCTTTTACGGCCTTTTCGACAGCCCGCTTCACCTTTTCCTGAAGGGCTAAATCCCTTCCTTCGAGGCGGCCGAGGATTTGTCGGAAAACGTAAAGCTCGTACCTAAGGTCGCTTTTTGGCGACCCTCCGTACATGCCTCTAAGAGCATTCACCTGTTCCGACAAATTCTCAATGGGGAATTCGCGGGGCGGGGTCCGCCCGGTTTGGTGTTTAATCTCCGAGCGGAATATTTATCCATCCACATTCGGAGGTCTTCTTTTGTCTCCGTTAGGGCCTTTAGGTCCAATTCTTGGACCTTTATTTTGAGTTCCTCCGCCCTTTGCTCTTTGGAGGTCTCATTTAGGTCCGGTAGAACTGGTTTTGCCCCCGGCCCCTGAGGCAGAGTTATGTCTGTTTGCGGGCGTGACAATCTCGCACCGCTACTAACGACATCAAGGGTGTCCCCCTCCATATACCAAGAGGAAAGAAAGCCCAGACTTTCCTCTAAAAGGAATATTAGGGGTGCGAGCTTCCAAGTCAGCTCAAAGTTCCCCCAAAAACGAAGAAATAGGTAAGGTCGACGAAGATGAGAAATTTGAACCAACTTGAATCTGAACTGCGATTCAGACCAAGTCTTACCAAAATCGGATTTCCTTTTCGTGCCATATGCACTTATATATACTTTAACTTTTTCCCCCTTTTGTCCCGGTTAAATATTTAAATAAATGACCCACCCTTTCTTTGAACCTTGTCAATGATCGAATTTAAAGATATGAACTGAGTGCCATTTGATGAGTAACTGAGAACAAAGGTGATTGAGCCAAAAACAACCCTATTTTTATGGCTATTTTATTATGTCTTTGGATCTATTTATGCTTAATTATATGCTATTTTGATGATAATTGTGTTTTAAGTTCTTAAGTGATGTGAAATTGAGAAATTGTTATTTTTCACCTCTTTTGGAGCTATTTTGATGACTTTTTACAGATTTTAGCAAAGCAATTTTGAGCATAGATTTGGAGATTCGAAGTTCGTGTTTAAAGACCATTTGAAGACAAATTGGAGATTTGAAGACTTTGAAGAATTATTTCAAGAAGCAAGGATTGAAGATTGGAGCTTTAATTGAAGACAAGCCATGGATAAGTTCTCAAGCTTTGGTATTTATGGATAATTTATGTGGGAAAATACTCAGCCCATATAAAATATTAATTGGAATTAAAATCCCAATTAATGACTCCTAAATCCAAGGAAATATCCAAATCCCGTAGATTTCCGATTCTAGTCCTAACAGGATTAGGATTCAGGCGCAGTTTTGGTAGAAAAATCATAACTTTCTGCTCAGACCTCCGATTGAAGTCCATGAGTACTCGTTGGAAAGCTGACTCCAAGATCTACAACTTTCTTTTGAAGTCCAAGACCCAGTTCTGCCATCTTCAAGCCAAAAAATGCCGATGCCGTCGAAGTCACTGCACGAATTCAGGATCCTATTTTGACTTGGATTCTACTCTAGGAAGACTTTTAATCCAACTTGGAGTCCAAGTTAGACCCTTAAACCGTCCTAGACTTCTTTCCAAGTTAGGATTGGAATTCCTAGGGTTATTTCCACTATAAATAGGCACCTTTAGGTCTAGGTTTTTAGTACACATGTAGATCTAGAAATTATTTTGTAGAATTGTTGAAGTTTTGGAGGACAAAAGCCCTAGTGCCGCCGCCCCCTTCTCTTCCCATCCATAAGATAAGTTTTTCTTCTTATTCTTTGGATGCTCACTTAATTTATGAGTGAGTAATCCTTTTCTTTACTCCAATGTAGAATTTAATTGATCTCTTGACTTATATATTGGTGACATTTTGTGCTTAGATATGATAATTGTTAGAGTATTCTTTTGATCTCTGTTTTAATTCTATGTTGCTTGTTTTGATTGATTGAGCCGGCACTTTCATGATAAATTAAGTTAAGATTAGCTAGATCAAGTCGAGGATTGACGTTCCGGCTTGGTTGTTTGTAGCAATTGGGGGAGGACGGAAGTCCCTTCCAAGGGAGATAAGGAACTTTAAGTGAGAAATTGCTCCTTGTGCTTGTATAAATTACTAGTTCTTAATGCTTTGATTCCTAACAAATCTTTAAGGCTTGACGGCTAATTGATTAGTTAGGAGGAAAAAGGGGTAATTTAAGCTTTGACGAGTAATCTTACCTAATTAAGGTGATACAAATCTAGTTGTTTTAAGATTCAAATCCACCCTTGTGACCCGCCAAGAATCAACTTGAACAACTTTCAACTTCTAGATGCGTATGTCGACAATCTCACCCAAGCAATCTTCTTCTTTCGTCGGCCTTAGACCTCCAATTAGACCTGCAATTGAACACCTAAGATCACAAGATTCACAAGCAATCAAGTATCACAACTTAATTGTTTGCTAGGACTCTACAAGATTGAAGAACCCTAAGTTTTGCTCAAACTAGAACAAAGAAGCTAAGATAATCAATTTGGGTAAAAACCTCAATTTTATTATTCAACTCAACTTGTGTTTACAAGAGGGGGTTGATGCCTTTATATAGGCAAAGGATCAACCAAAACTATCCAAAAATAAAGCCTTGGGCGACACACATAAAGAAAGGACAAGGAAATAGCCTAATCCAAGTCCAACTAGGAAAAATAAAAACAAACTTAAAAATAAAGGTTTTTCTTTCCGCAACAACTTATGTCCCGAAGTTGAACTAGTTCTGGGCCGAAGTTGTCCTGCGCAACAACTTCTCTTTTCGACAGGCCAACTTCTGGGCAGAAGTTGACAACATCTGGGCCGAAGTTGTCCTGTATTTTAGGTTTCAATAACAAGCAAATTAATGAGTTTTTCTTTGCTCAAATCATCTTCAAAGATCTTCAATTGAACTTCAATGGTCTTCAAGTCTTCAAGATGAGTTCGAACAAGGCCCATTAATGCATCCTTAAATCTCTTAGCTCTTGCTCTTGCATTGGATCAAATGGCATCTTTGGAAACTCCAATGAGCTTGAATCATCTTTGTGTGCAACTCGAGCATCTTCAAGCTTCTCCATGCTTCCTTGCACCCCATGCTCATCCTCTCCATGATCTCCATAGCCCTCTTGATGTCCTTGATAAGCCCTTAGCGCATCATCCCCTCTCCCTTGAAAAGGATTTGTCCTCAAATCTGCATCATTATCAAACAAGGATAAGTCTGAAACATTAAAAGTAGCACTTACATTGCCATATTCACTAGGAAGATCTAGCTTGTATGCATTGTTGTTGATCCTCTCCAAGACTTGGAATGGACCATCTCCACGAGGTAAGAGCTTAGACTTCCTCTTTTCAGGGAACCTTTCCTTCCTTAGATGCAACCAAACCCAATCTCCAGGTTCAAAGATGACCTCTTTGTGCCCCTTGTTAGCATTCTTCATGTAGTGTTGTGTTTTCTTCTCAATTTGAGCTCTAACCTTTGCATGAAGATCCCTAACAAAATCTGCCTTGCGTTGCCCATCCATGTCAACTTGCACACTCAAAGGTAAACTCAACAAAACCAATGGGGTTAAAGGATTAAAGCCATACACACATTCAAAAGGTGAGAATCCAGTTGTACTATGTATGCTTCTATTGTATGCAAATTCAACATGAGGTAAACAATCTTCCCAAGTCCTTAAGTTCTTTTTAATCAAAGCTCTAGTAAGGTTGACAAAGTCCTATTAACTACTTCAGTTTGACCATC
>AWUE01022187.1:0-32813 GCA_001974825.2 Corchorus olitorius
CTCCAATCGTGAAGCCACCAGATTGGAAACTACCATTCGAAGTAATGTGTGACGCAAGTGACGTCGCCATTGGAGCTGTTCTAGGTCAGAGAGTAGACAAGGTACCTCATGTCATCTACTATGCTTCAAGAACTATGGATGCTGCTCAGAAGAACTACACCACCACGGAAAAAGAAATGCTTGTCGTTGTCTTTGCTTTGGAGAAGTTTCGTTCATACATCCTGGGATCTAAGGTGATAATCTACTCCGATCATGCTGCATTGAGATATCTAATGGCAAAGAAAGATGCAAAGGCTAGGCTCATGCGATGGCTATTGCTCTTTCAAGAATTTGATATCGAAATCAAGGACAAGAAGGGAGCAGAAAACGTTGTAGCTGATCATCTAAGCAGAATTGAAAGCAACAACGAAGAGATAGCAATCAATGAAGCGCTACCTTTTGAAGACTTGTTCGCCGTTTCTCAACTTCCATGGTATGCAGGCATTGTTAACTTCTTGGTCACTAGACGTCTACCTCCGGATCTAAGCAAAGGGAAGAAATTGAAGATAATCAGTGATGCCAAGTATTATCTCTGGGATGACCCATATCTATGGAGATGTGGTTCTGATCAGGTAATGAGAAGATGCATTCCTGATAATGAAATTAATTCAGTCCTGAAGTTTTGCCATACTGACGAAAGCGGAGGCCATTTTGGACACAAGAAGACAGCAAGAAAGATCTTGGATTACGGATTTTACTGGACACCAATCTTTCAAGATTCTTATTAATATTGTAAGACTTGTCCACGCTACCAGAAAGTGGGGAGTATTTCGAGAAGAAATCAAATGATTCAAACTCCAGTATACGTTGTTGAAGTCTTCGACGTATGGGAAATTGATTTCATGGGACCTTTCCCTCCATCAGAAAAGAAGTATTACATTCTTCTAGCCGTGGACTATGTCTCCAAATGGATTGAAGCAGTTGCTACTGAAAAGGACGACGCAAGAACAGTGGTTAAATTTATAAAGAATAACATTCTTCATAGATTTGGCATACCAAGAGCCCTCATTAGTGATCGTGGAACTCACTTCTGCAACAAAATTGTACAAGCCTTAGTTGAAAAATATGGAGTAAGCCATAGGGTATCTACTTCATATCATCCTCAAACCAATGGTCAAGCCGAGATATCCAACCGTCAAGTGAAGCTAATTCTGGAGAAAATAGTCAATGTTCAGAGAAAAGATTGGAGTATGCGACTAGGAGATGCTCTATGGGCATATCGAACAGCCTATAAGACACCCCTAGGTATGTCCCCATACAGAATTGTGTTTGGAAAACCATGCCATCTACCTGTGGAGATAGAACACAAAGCTTGGTGGGCAGTGAAGCAATGCAATCTTAACTTCGAAGAAGCTGGAATTCAAAGGATGCTGCATTTACAAGAACTTGAAGAGATTAGGAATGAAGCCTATGAAAATTCAAGGATTTACAAGGAGAAAACGAAAGCTTTTAATGACCGGAAGATATTAAGGAGATCATTCCATGAAGGACAAAAGGATTTATTGTTCATAGGACAAATAAAAGGTTTTCCCGGAAAATTGAGATCAAGATGGTCTGGACCTTTTGAGATAAAAAGAGTATACCCAAATGGATCAGTGGAAATCTATAGTCCAACTACCAAGATGCAATTCAAAGTTAATGGACAAAGATTAAAACCTTTCTTTGAACCTTTTCCCATCGGATGGATTGAGGAAATTATTTTGGAAGTACCAGTTTATCTTCCAACTTAGGGAAATTGAAGAAAAGAGAAAGTCAAGCTAATGACTTTAAACAAGCGCTTGTTAGGAGGCAACCCAATAATTTTAATTTCTAACTTAATTTTTATTTTGCAGATTTTAAGAACTTTTTTTCCATTTAATTGGAAGAAAAAAAAATTAGGAGCCAAGCACTGAGCCACAAACCATGCATGAACTATGCATGGCCGGCCATGGCTCAGTGGCATCAAGACATGGCCCGGTGATCGGTCGTCAGCAATCATAAAAATAATATCCCAACAAACTCCTAACTAAGTAGATAGGGTAAGTAGGGGTCGATCCCACAGAGAAGGGTGATAGACTTTATCCGAAAATTCAGTCCCTAAAATCTCTCAAAACAGAACACAAAAAACATAGGGTTAAGAATAATAACTAAGAAGAAAACAATTATATTAGAAAACAAAGCAAAGTAAATTAAATCTAAGTCTATGGCAATTAAGAAAGAAAACAATAATTAAAAGGCATGCTTCCTCTCCAATGGTAGAAAGCAATCAAATTAATTATGGATCCTCGATTTAAAAGATAAACTCAATATTAAATTCCTGATGATAACTGGTCTTAGGGAAAACCCTAACATGCTATTTAGATAAGATTACCGGTTAAGGCTTAAATTACCCCTTTCATTAACTTAACAAATCAATTACCGGTTAAGGCTTAAAGATTCACCAAGCAACAAAGCATTAAGATCAACTATTTAATTAGCTCTTTCACACATGATTAACAAGTAAAACCATACAACAATCAGATAAATCTGATCACTGGCTTGCAAAATCCATCGAAGCGAGGGTTAGTTGTCATCAATTCGCTACCAAACAATCAGACTCGAGGGTTAACTGTTCCGCCTGACTTAGCAATAGATCTCTCAAATTATTTCTTTACCGGCCGGACAAATCAATAAAAATCAAGATCATGGAATTAAATTAGGTTTTAACATGCTATCTATCAAAAATAAAATACCAAATTATAAGCACAAAAATCTCACCATGTCAATTCATTGAATTCACCAAAGGATTAGAACTATAAAGAATTTAGCTCCTCATGGATTTTCCCAAATCCATGAGAGGCTCAAGAAAACTTACAAAACTTGAAGGGGGGCGAAATCTCCTCTTGAATAACCTAGGGTTGCCGCCCCTCTCTATGCAAAGAGAGGGTGGCGCATCCTAGCCCTAAAAAACTAGAAGAAAACTAGAAGAAAAGAAATTATCTATGTGAAAATATTTTTGGTGTGTGATTTGTGATACAGGAGGTGGCTATTTATAGTGGAACTAACCCTAAGAATTCCAATCCTAACTTGGAAAGGAGTCTAGGCCGGTTTTAGGGTCTAACTTGGACTCCAAGTTGGATTAAAAGTCTTCCTAGAGTAGAATCCAAGTCAAAATAGGATCCTGAATTTTTGCTGAATTCGTGTAGAAACTTCAACGGCATTTTTGGGCTTGAAAACGGTAGAACTGGGTCTTGGACTTCAAAGGAAAGTTGTAGATCTCGGAGTTAGCTTTCCAACGAGTACTCATAAGCTTCAATCGGAGGTCTGAGCAGAAAGTTATGATTTTTCTACCAAAACTGCTCCTGAATCCTAATCCTGTTAGGACTAGAATCGGGAATCTACGGGATTTTGATATTTCCTTGGATTTAGGAGTCATTAATTGGGATTTTAATTCCAATTAATATCTTATATGGGCTGAGTATTTTCCCAAATAAATTATCCATAAATACCAAAGCTTAAAGGCTTATCCATGGCTTGTCTTCAATTAAAGCTCCCAATTCTTCCTCTTGAAATAAATCTTCAATGGTCTTCAAGTCTCCAATTTATCTTCAAATGGTCTTCAAACACGAACTTCGAATCTCCAAATCTATGCTCAAAATTGCTTTGCTCAAATCTGTGTAAAAAGTCATCAAAATAGCTACAAAAATAGTGAAAAATAACAATTTATCAATTTCACATCACTTAAAGACTAAAAACACAAATATTAACAAAATAGCATATATTTAAGCATAAATGGGTCTAAAAACATAGTAAAATAGCCATAAAAATAGGGTCTAATTTAGCTCGATCACCCGGACATGGCCAAGACGCAGCCGGCCATAACCCGGCCATGCCGCAACATGATCGAGACAAGCCAGGCCATGGCTCGGCCAGTACCGAGCCATGCCGAGGCCAGGCACCGGCCACACCAGGCCCCAGCTCGGACACGTCCGAGCTAAAGGTCGGGCACGTCAGGCACCTCAGCCGAGCCACGCAAAGACCAAGGCCGGACATCAGCAGGCCATGCCGCGCATCAGCACCAGGCATGCCGAGCCATCCCGCGCACCAGCACGCGGCATGAGCAAGCAAGCCCGCGCGCCCCAGCATCAATAGGCCATCCGCATGCCAAGCGAGGTTGCTGCCCCGCTCAAGCCCGCGCACAAGGCAATTGCCTTGGTGCCGCGGCACTCTTCCTGTCCTCATGTGGATTCCCTCTTCAATTAGGATTTTGAATCCTAATTGATTTGGATGATGACAACCGTTTCTAATTAGGTAATGGACTCCTAATCCAGGTACGATTCTTACTTTTTACTCTAATTAAAATCTCTTAGGAATAAGATTTGATCACTATATAAAGGCACCTCTACCTCCTCTTTAATTCACCAAATCACAAGAACAATACTTGAAATTTCGGTTAAGAGCTAGAGAAGCCATCGATAAGGTCTTGTCGATTTGAGCAAGGGAGTAGTCGACTATACCAAGTCGACAAGAGAAGAATTTTTGGAAGAAGTTATCGACTTAAGCACGTCGATAAGAAGAAAATTTTTTGAAAAAATTTTCGATAAGAAGCAAGCAACCCGATGCTACCCCAAAGTTGACAAGAAAATTTTGATTTTTCCTAGCCCTTGTGAAGATGTCGATGATGCTCACCACCATGGATTTTGAAGTTCAATTCAAGAATTTTCGGAACCAATTTTATCAAATTGGAGGCGCGTATTTTGGAGAGAAATTTCAAGGAAGCTTTCTGCGCCAAGACTGCCATGAACTTTTGAGCATGATTGCCTCTCTGCCTGAAGAAGATATTGCTACCAAGCCCGGATTCAAAGCTAGGAAGATTTATCAATTTCTTTTGGAAAAAGCTAACAAGTCTCAAGAAGCTGTTATGAGATCAAAGGCTAGAGCTGAGCATGAGTTCAGAAATCAGTTTCATCCCTATGAGAATCGATTTCACCATCCCCAAGGACCAAGGAATTTTAATGGAAGGATAAGACCACAAGTTGCACCTTGGGATAGGCCTTTTTCCATGCCTCGGATGGGAGGATACCAAACTAAGCCCTATAGGCCACCCTATAGACCTCCTATGCGATGTACTCCTTCCCCTCAAAGAACTCATGATCCAAATTATGCCTCTTCATCAAATAGGCCGATTTAAACTGTCTTTACTGTTTCTGAAATCAAGGATCCGGTAAATGGTCCAGGTGAAGACAAAATTGTGATTGTTGCTTCTGATTCTGAGTCAAGTGATGCTTCTTGTGATAAAGAGGAAGAAGAGGTTAACCAAGAAAAAGAGGCTGAGGAAGAGCTTCATCCTTTACTTGTTCGATGCAACGAGATTAGTGATCAAATTACTAGCTTAAGAGATGATTTTAATAACATAATTGGGAATTTGGATGACCTCTTCAATTTATTGGAGAAGGCTCTTAATAAACCAATTTAGGTTTAGATTTAAATTTCTTGTTTTTAGATTTAAGATTTATTTTTATGCATCTTAGGATTAGTTATCTAGTTTATGCTTTAATTTTAATTTTCCTTTATCCTATATCTTTATTTTTCAAGTTTCATTAATAAATTATCTATCCAGTTTTATTTTTCTATCACCTTAATTTTCTATTGCCTTTATGATTGAGTAATTATCTTCATCAAGCCACCAGGTATGTTTTCATGAACCTTAACTCTTTATTTTTGGTAAGATGTTTGCTTTACATTGAGGACAATGTGAATTTTAAGTGTGGGGGGGGGGGGGGTGATTACTTGATAGGTTTAGATTTATTGCTTGAATAATTGAGTCATATGCTATTTATTATTTGCATGAGAACTTAAGATAGAAAATTGTTTGTTTTGGATTGTTTTTGATTGATCATATATTATTCCCCAATTTTTCAAATTGATTTTCGACAAAAATTTTTAAAATTTTGATTTTCTCAAAACCTTTTGAATTTTTCATGCATAAATTGATTAATTGATTTGATTATGATTGATGAATGCTTAGAATTTTAATAATGTTTGATTTATTGATTGAGTTATAGCATGTTGTTTGATTTCTTAGAATTAGGTATAATTGAAGTTTGTGATATGATTTTATTTATTAATTGCTTCTATGATTATCTATTTCTAGAACTTGTGTTCAATCTTGATTGAAATTATGATTAAGAAAGTATGTTATTGGTATATGTCAAGAATAAGTGTGGGGGACTACTTATAAAGAGGGTAATTTAAAAAAAAAATTTGTTTTCAAAAAGAAGTGCTCTCATGACAAGAGGAGAAGAGGTATTTCTGCATACTAAAAAAAAAAATCCATTGTTGTCACTTTTTTCTTAAACAAAAGGAGTTAGTAACCCTTGGAAAGAGGATAAGAGGCATGGAATTGTAGAAATATTGTCCCTCTGAAAAAATAAAAGAAGGAGTCCTTCTAGAGTGCTAGTAGCCTCAAAAGGGAGTTAGTAACCCCTAAAGCATGAACACTTCGAGGTTAGTAACCTCAATTTTCTAAAAAAAAATAATAATTACCCTTGAAAATCTATTATAACCCACAATGACCCTTGATGTATATCTATGGCACTACAATCTTTTGAGTAATGGAGAAAGAGAGGAAAACATAAGGCTATAGAAAGAAGTAGTTATAGAAAGTGAAAATAGTAAGTGATTAAAACTACTTTGATTATGACTACTTAAGAATGGTGATACTTGTTATGTCTTGATTTTTGAATTTAGTATTATTATTATTCTTTGTTATTTTGATTTCATGATTGAATTGATTCTTTGATGAGTGTGTGAATTCAAATTGATCTTTTCAAAAATTGATTTTGATAAACTTACACATTGATTTGCTAAGGGACTAGCAAAGTTCAAGTGTGGGGGAATATGATTGAGCCAAAAACAACCCTATTTTTATGACTATTTTACTATGTTTTTGGATCTATTTATGCTTAATTATATGCTATTTTGATGATAATTGTGTTTTAAGTTCTTAAGTGATGTGAAATTGAGAAATTGTTATTTTTCACCTCTTTTGGAGCTATTTTTATGACTTTTTACACAGATTTTAGCAAAGCAATTTTGAGCATAGATTTGGAGATTCGAAGTTCGTGTTTGAAGACTTATTGAAGACGAATTGGAGATTTGAAGACTTTGAAGAATTATTTCAAGGAGCAAGGATTGAAGATTGGAGCTTTAATTGAAGACAAGCCATGGATAAGTTCTCAAGCTTTGGTATTTATGGATAATTTATGTGGGAAAATACTCAGCCCATATAAAATATTAATTGGAATTAAAATCTCAATTAATGACTGCTAAATCCAAGGAAATATCCAAATCCCGTAAATTCCCAATTCTAGTCCTAACAGGATTAGGATACAGGCGCATTTTTAGTAGAAAAATCATAACTTTCTGCTCAGACCTCCGATTGAAGCCCATGAGTACTCGTTGGAAAGCTGACTCCGAGAGCTACAACTTTCTTTTGAAGTCCAAGAACCAGTTCTACCATCTTCAAGCCCAAAAATGCCGTTGAAGTCACTGCACGAATTCAGCAAAAATTCAGGATCCTATTTTAACTTGGATTCTACTCTAGGATGACTTTTAATCCAACTTGACCCAATTCTGCCATCTTCAAGCCCAAAAATGCCGTTGAAGTCACTGCACGAGTTCAGCAAAAATTCAGGATCCTATTTTAACTTGGACTCTACTCTAGGATGACTTTTAATCCAACTTGGAGTCCAAGTTAGACCCTTAAACCGTCCTAGACTTCTTTCCAAGTTAGGATTGGAATTCCTAGGGTTATTTCCACTATAAATAGGCACCTTAGGTCTAGGTTTTTAGTACATGTAGATCTAGAAATTATTTTGTAGAATTGTTGAAGTTTTGGAGGACAAAAGCCCTAGTGCCGCCGCCCCCTTCTCTTCCCATCCATATGATAAGTTTTTCTTCTTATTCTTTGGATGCTCACTCAATTTATGAGTGAGTAATCCTTTTCTTAACTCCAATGTAGAATTTAATTGATCTCTTGACATATATATTGGTGAGATTTTGTGCTTATATATGATAATTGTTAGAGTATCCCTTTGATCTCTGTTTTAATTCTATGTTGCTTGTTTTGATGGATTGAGCCGGCACTTTCTTGATAAATTAAGTTAGCATTAGCTAGATCAAGTCGAGGATTAACCACCCAGGCTTGGTTGTTTGTAGCAATTGATTGAGAATTAACCACTCCTTCCAAGGGAAATAAGGGACTTCGAGTGAGAAATTATTCTTTGTGCTTGTATAAATTACTAGTTCTTAATGCTTTGTTGCTTGGTGAATCTTTAAGCCTTAACCGGTAATTGATTTGTTAGGTTAACAATAAGGGTAATTTAAGCCTTAACCGGTAATCTTATCTAATTAAGGTAATTTAGGAATTAATTCCGACAAGCTATTCCTCGTTTTCATAATTATTAGATATCAATGATCCATGTTATAATTGTCAAGAGGGATATTAATTCTATGTTGGAGGTTTTTATCAATTGTTTTCTTGATTATTCACTGCTTTCTTGTTAATTGTTTTCTTTAATTTTATTGATTGTTCTCTTGATTGATTTTAATTGCTAGTTTGATTAGGTTTAATTTCACTATAAAAATTCTCTTTAATTTGTTTAATTGTTTTAAGAAAAAGATTAATAACCTATCTCTCTGTGGGTTCGACCCCTACTTGCCCTATCTGCTTTAGTTAGGAATTTGTTGGGAATTTTATTTTTATGATTTGCTGACGACCGATCAACGACACCTTCCGATGGGGAAGGGCAGCGCCTTCCGGTGAGGAAGGGCAAACTGGGAACTGTAAACAACCTTCCGGTGAGGAAGGGCAAAACGAGAAATGGTAAACAAGACAAGATTGATCTTTTGAATTTGACTTTTCAAATTTTCACCTAAACTCTGATTAATGCAATGAATGGATGGAATGATGCATGCAAAGTCCAAATTTTATCATTTGATCAATAAAGAGGGTTTACTCGAGTAGACCCCCACGAACCTAGCCCTGCCCTCCGGGGATATTCGTAAAAGTTGTTCGATCTCGGAGTGAAATCTCGAGAGGTCGTGCTCATGCACCTTTACCCGGGATTTGCCCGTCATAGTCAAAAACACCATTTATTAATCCGGACATATAATGGTGGCATGGAATGCGAACAGTTTAAGTATACAAGTAATAAGTATGGTATGCATATGTTTAGCTACTAATTAACACTTAAACTTAAAGATATTAGAAGCTAAGGGCCAACTTGGACAACTGGGGGATTTTTCTGCACACCAAATGAACAATTAGCAAAATTCAGGAATCAAATTGCATGAATTGAATAGCAATAACATAAATCAAATACTCAATTTGCATACTTCTACCATAATTTCTAAAATCAAGGACTAGATCGAACAAGGAAGAAAATTGAAGTCTTTAAAAAGAACAGAAACACAAGTTAAAGGACAAACATGAGCCAAATTAGGACCTTAATTGAATCAACTAAAAAATCAAATCTTCAAACTGAAAATCTTAATTTTCAAATATGAATTAATTCAAGAGGATTCATCAATTTCTTTTCAAGTTAGTTTCAATTTGAAAAATTTGACCTTTAACTCCAGGTTTTATTTTCCAAAATTAAAACTAACTCAAAGTGGCTCAACTTACCATTTTCGAGGCAATTTTAATTCAAGAAAAATTGTCACTTTAAGTTAAGAACTTAATTTTTCCAATCGAAAGTAACTCAAATATAAATCACTTAGTTCTTAAGATCTTATTTTTATTTCACCTTAATAAAAAGTTTAACCTTTTATTCAAAGATCCCATTTGTATTTCACATTATTCAAAGATTTCATCTTTTACTTAAAGATTCAATCTTTATTTACAAATTACTTAAAACTTAATTATTTGAGTTATTTAATTAACCCTAATTCTTATACTTCTTTAATCCAACTTAAATTATTCAATTATAAAACAAACCCAAACTAATTAGTAAGCCCAAATCAATGGCAACAAATAAAGATAAAACAAATCAGGCCCAAATATATAAAGATAGAAAGAAGCCCAAGTAACTATACCCAAAACGAAGTGGGCCGAATCTGGCGGGTCAAGAGACGGGTTGAATCGGGTGTAATGCGGGTCGGATTAGGGCCTGATATAAATACTATCTTCTCTTCCTCTTCTTTCAAATGCTGAAACCCTAGCCGTCAAGACCGCCACCGCCTGGAATCAATTCTGTCGCGCCGGAGGACTTTTTTACCGTAAACCGGCATGAGATTTCACCCAGGGCTTCCTCTCGTTGTCCTCAACTTGAATTCGACCTTAGACTTTCGAAACAAAGCCCAAAACCTAACAGATCTGGCTTCTCCCGAAGCCACTCAATCATTGTCGATCTCCAAACCCGGCCATCCGATCATCCTCAAATTCTAGTATGTTATTCATCACTCTCTCTTCTACCTTTACACCGAATAAACTTGTCTAAATGAACTATATAGAGCCTAGACCCGAAAATGCAAGCTATCTACCAAAGCAAACAAACTCAGACTCAAATGGAAATTAATGACAGAGAGAGGAGAAGACTCAAATAACTTCTAGACTCCAAGAAAAACCCGAAAGGTATCCCTGTTTTTTTTTGTTTTTTTTTTTCTTGAGCTTCTTTTTTCTGTATATTTTGACTGTTAAAAGACCTAGAATTCTATGAACCCTACTCCTTAACTTAACTTTTGAGAGAGAATTTTTAAGAGAGAGTATTTATCTCTGTGTTTATTTATTATTTTTTTTTTTGTGTAGTGGGAGTGTAAATCCTTTGAGAAAGCGAATGAGTCTTTTTTTTTTCGTTTTTTGGTTGCTGGAAAGATGATAAAGAAAGCTAGGGTTTTTGCTTATGTCCCCTTCTTTGGATCCGTCACCCCCCTTTTATCTTGCTGCTTTCCCTTCATTTTCCCCCTCTTTTACTTGCCAGCTAATTCTCTGCTTTTTTTTGTTTCTGCAGGTGCCCTTGATGGAGCACGTGTGGAGTGTTTTAGCTGCAATTGTTTTTGTCTGCTTCCAAAACCGACTCTTTCACGCGGTAAGGCCTTTTCCTGTTTTGATTTATTTGGGCAAAGCTGAGGTGGAATGGTAAGTCTCCTTTCCTCTCTTGTGTTTGTGACCACTTGAAAACCTATTGACTGCCATAGTATAATATTCTTCTTTTTTATGCTACTACTATATGTTTTTGTGCTGGGTAATTGCCTGAACCTGCCCTTGATTGATGATGAATATGAATGCTGACGTTTATTTGGGATGTTGCCTCTACCTGTTGATTTCTTTCTTGCTTAATGAGCCACTTAGTCTTGCTGAATTTGGGTTTCACAGTGAATCAATGGCCTTTCCATGCATCCGTATTCATCTAAACTAGCTTGGGAATTTGCTTGCAACTGCCTTTTGGAACCTTGTCTTGCGCTAACTGTTGCAATGTGAATGTATCTTTGAACTTTGTGCAGAAATATATACTTATGGCTCATCATATTTTGCTCTTACTTCCTCATGTGACTGATATGTAACTTTGAAATTGCAATTGTATTTGGCTCAAACATGCTTGCTTTTTGCCATACCGAAGTGCTCACAATCCTTTTCTAATGTTGATGTCATTGCGCTTGAACTTGCAGCTATGATGAGTGTTTGCCTTTCCATTGAATATTTCTGGCCTTCTTTAGTTGCATGAGTAGCCTACAATGAGGCTGTAATGTCTACTGTTTTGCCTTACCTTGCTAATTTGATGACTTTGTGACAACTTGGCTGTTATGATATTGTTGCTCGTATTTGTCCATGCAAATGAAATGTCACATGCTCTCTATTGACCTGCTGATTGCGAAACCTGGCGTTGGAAGTGCCTTTTTCTGCTGGGTGAGCTTAAATCTGCCTTTCGAATGCAACTTTAAAGTGAAAATGCTTGTGAAAGTCTTTCTTGCTTCTGTTTTGTGACTGAATAGAAACAAATGCCAATGCTGCTTAGTGTATTTTACTGGTTCTAGTTCTCATATTCCTTTACTGCAAAAGCCTGAGTAAAATTACTGCTGCCATGTACAATGTAACTAAATGCAATCTGAAAACTATCATACATGCTGACTTTAACTTTTCTCTAAATGCTTTCACTTGCTGATGTTGCTGTTTGTTGGCATGTGAAACTGTTTGAGCAAATTTCTCCTCCCTACATGTAAGCTCAATTCTTAGAAAAAACAGTAAGCTTGAATCCTCAAATCTTCTACCATCGAATATTTGCTGATTCAGAGTCTTTTGGTGCCAGGACTAATCTCGTCAGTCAAACGGTTTTACTCCACTGTGTTGATTGTCTAGTAACCGCAGTACACATGCTTTAGCAAAGTCTGAATCGAGAAATCAAGAGCTAGGAAGCTTAGCTCTCAAAGCTAAAGGCTTTGGGGTCAAAAGAATGACCATGGTGGAGATAACTCGATAAGGAATTGGAATCAAAAGAATGACCATGTGACCAAGTTAACTAGGAAGGAAAAAAAATGAATGCATGACCAACTTGTAATCCGTATGTCCAACTTTTGTAATATTTTTTGAATTTGGAACTGACTATTTCCAATCTGCGAATGCAAATGTAAAGCTACTCTTTTTGTATTTTTATAAAATGTAATCCTAAAGAAGGAAAGCCAATCTTCTTGTGTTTTAAGTTAGAAGAAAGCTAGTATTTATTGGAAACGGGAAATGGGATCTTCTCAAGTAACAATGGCTTAAAATAGAAATGCCTAATGTAAACATGCAAAAGAACCATCCATTAAGTTAATACGAATCAAATAAAAGGAGTAAGACATGTTCGACTTGTAAGCGCAAAGGTCATACAAAAGTTACTTGTGCTAAGCATCAAGTGTCAAAGTAAGTAATTAGATGACTTTGATTTTATCACTTTCAACTTATGTAAAAATAAGTTTTTATTTTATTTTATGCATATTGCAGCAATCAGTCGGATCCACGCACTATCAATACGACTGGACCTCAATCTTCTTCTAATCGATCTACGGTATGTTAATCATTCATTCATACAGGCTCCCATATCACCATTTCAAGATATTTCTTTTTTCAAAATTTGCATTATTTTGGTTATTCAGGATGTGATGCCAGATGCTTGCAAAACAACATGAATTTGAATTCGAAGTCAGCATATTTGAGGATGAAGTGAATCACTTTGATGGCATCATATATGATTTTGAATTCGTTCCATTAATTAAACATTATTTGAGACACCATTGTATTATTCTATTATTAAGTTCATGTCATCAAAATTTTGTTAAGACAATATTTTGAATTCGAAGTCAGCATACTTGGTTTCCTATTGTTGTTTGCCAATCAGAGAAGCTCAACCATAAGAGACTGTGAATTAGTTCTACATGGGAATAATCCCAGACTTCCAAAGATGCAATACCATCAATTTTTCATTTTGATGGGATGACATTACATACTAATTGATAAAACAAATGTTGTATATGAGAGCTAGAAAGCTGATGTAGACTTTTCTCATTCATTCTTTACTTTTGCTTGGCTATTAATGTCCACTTGAAACTGCAATGTAAAATCTACTAATGCCATGTACTCAAATACCATCATCCAAACTCAATATAAGCAAATTAAGCTTGTTAATTTAATGGTACTATACATTGCAAAAGAAAATTTTCTAACATTGTTTATTTGAAAATCTAGCAATACATCAGTACTGGAAAGTATTACAATTTCCAAATTACAATTTTCTTATTGTGCATAGTTGATTTTGAGACCAGCAGAAATTAACATTTTTCCCTGAAAATCATGGCCCCACTTTTATACACAATGGACTTCATCAATTGCAAACAATGTGATTCCACGATTTTCTATTAGCCTCTGAAAAGGTTCAACTATAGCCTGCACAAAAGTGATAGTACTTTTTCAATTCCAAATACAGTAAAGAGTAACAGTCATTGAGAAGCAACAATGACAAGGTAAGCACCAAACCTCGAAATAGTCTCTGGACAAACATATATAATACTATACATGCCTCTCATGGCTTTCTTTTCCACACTGTTTTCCGGTTGCCCAGATCCAAGAAAACAAGCAGAGACCCCATGTTTTGATAATTTTAAGCATTGATCATGCATCAAACTTATCAAAAGAGAAACCACAACTACCACCTTTCCTGTTAACAATGCTGGAATCTTGAAACAAAGTGATTTTCCTGCAAAAGGTAAATAATGAGTATCTACAAAATTATGAGATAGGAAACTGAATGGAGATGAAAACAAGAGAAGCTAAAGTATATTAAGTATTAAGCAGATCCTATTGCGGCAAGCACAAGACGGTCTTGGTGAGACAGCCAAGCAGCCAAGGCTTCCTTCTGGAAACTCTTCAAGGATGAATAACCAAGATGCTTCCTTAATAAACTGTTAACCTTTGGCTCCCAATTTGATCCGATATCTAGCTCCTCAGAGTAGTAAACTTGTAATGGATTTGGCACGGAAGTTGCTAGCTTAATAACATAGTTAACAATGCACTACATTGATGCCACAGAAGTTGCTAGCTTAATAAGATAGTTAACAAAAGCAAACACTGATTAGAATGGCATAAAATTTGATTAAACAAATCGAGCATCCATTATTTAAATTCAAAAGGGGGAATGAAATTTTATTTGATTACCTAAAATCAGAGAAACTAACTAATAATCAAACAATGAAAATCCTATTTGAAAAACCCAAACATCATAAACCCAAAAAAGCTGAATCCATTTCCAAAAATTAGATTTGTCAATCAATTAAGAAACCTAAGTTGCATTAGATAAGATTCAGGATAAGAATAGAGAAGTTACCTTTGAAGGTGGTCGATCATGGTGGACATTCGGGCCTTATCTTCTTCAAATAGACACTCCAGCCCCGCTAACATGTTCCTATGCATTCATCTCGAGTTACTTTCCTAGGTTTTCTTTTTTTTCCCTCTTTTGAAAGGGCATAAACTGGGTGGTAAAAAGGAAGATTAACGATGGAAAGGCCTTAAAGGGAAAAGAAATTCAGCCATACATGTGAAGGATTTTGGAGATTAGAATCGTAGCACCACCAAAATTGAGAATTGATTTTTGGGTAAATCACGAAAAAAAAAATTGGAATTTTTGGCTGAAAACTGAAAGTCTTGGAACGAAACGGCAAACGGAAACATAAGGTTAAGCAAACACCGTTAGGTTTATAGAGTTTTAACAGTGTTAAGAGAATATTTAAGGAGGGACACATGTCAAGCAACTAGACCCGTTTGTGGAGTCTTCCATTTCCACTGCTGTTGTATGGTATAATAACCCTAAATATAATATTGAATCATCCACACCTATTATCAATTTGATTCAAGTTACCCACCTACAGACGATACCAATCAAGTATTCATTGTTGATGAACAAGGAATGATTATAGGCAAATTATACAATACACCGGCGGTGGAGTTTAGCAGACTACACAAGCAGATCCTGAAGGGTGACATGTGTCCTTTAGGGACTAGATTGAAATATTTAAAACTTAATTAATTCAAAAAATGGACATGTGTCAACTCCACAAGCCGCTTGTGGAGTCCAAAATTTACACCGTCGGTGTATCAAATAATTGTCCATGATTATATTCATTTTTTTTCTTCATTTATTTATACTCGATCACTACTTGAGACTATTAGAAATTGAAATATGACAATTAAATCTAGAGGTCGAATACATTTTTTGACACATATATGTAATTATTACTAAGACTGATTAGTTTAGATAGGCTAAATGCGCAATTTAGGTTCTAACGTTTACCGCAAACTACAATTCAAGTTCTGCCGTTAACTCTTGTGTCAATTCAGGATCAAACGTTATCGGGTTGTGTCAATTCAGGATAAAATCAGACGGGACCGTCTGTTGTAAAAACACGTGCCCCCTCCTTCAGGTGACCCAGATCCACGTGGGATTTATTGTCCACGTGGCATCTGAAAAAATTAAAATCAAAATAATTTATTTGAAGAAAAAACCTTTTATTTTTTTAAATAAATAAATTAATATATATAATACTATAAATAAATAAATAAATAAAAATTAAAAGAACCCTAATATAATTAAAATAGATGTCTTCTTCCCCAACTCTTATCCAGATCTCCATGCCTCCTTGCCGTTACTCAATTTCTTTTTCCCTCAAATGTAATCTTTCCCTTTTAATGATAATTCTTCAATCCCTCAATTACACAATTTATTTCCCTCAAAATCAAATCTTTCTCTCTCTCTCTCTTTTTTTTTAAAATTAGCAAACCTCGAAAATACATAAAATCCAGTTGTCGAACTGGATGTGCCGGCCAGCGTAAAGGCTGCGTTTCGCACGACCCATGACGACTTTGCTGTCGGGAATGCATTTTTGGAGTTGCTCCACTCAGGGCGCCAAGTTGTTCTCTCCCACCTTCTTTATCATCTTTTTCATCATCTCCTTCCTTCTGAAAGCCAACGCTTCCTCCTTTGTCCTTCTTCCTTATTTCAGTCACTTTCAGTTCCTCCCTCCCTAAACAAATGTCTTCCTTGATGCTTTGGAAATGGCAGATATTATCACTCGAGCGATTACAGGGCAGGGCAGGTAGAGTTCATAAACCCCCAACTCGATTTGGGATTTGGGAGGGGATTTTAGGTTTGGATTACTCATGTCGATCGCCTGCTTTGTGGACTGACTTTCTTTTATACAATATTTTGTTTTTTTTTTTTAACTTGGGTTAGTGATTGGTCTTGGGTTTGATCAGTTGCTGCTAATTTGTTTCTGAGTTGTTGGTGTTGCTTACCCTTACTTTGCTTTCTCTGGTAATTTTCAAAATTAAAAAAAAAAACTGAGGGAAGGGGGAATGTTTCGAATGCAACTCTGCTTGGTGCATCTGGGGATGTAATGCTGCTAGACAAGGCAGCAGAGATCCAGAGATGACTATCTTTGGAGTTTGCAGCTGATTCATATATTTTTTTTGCCTGAATCTTATCATCTTTGAAGGATTTTACATACAAACTCTGGGTTTAGGGGAATCGGTTGATGAAACCAACTGGTTTTGTTTAGATTCCTTTTGTTTTGGTTCTGATTTGGAGAATTTAGGTTTATATTTGAGTTTAGTATATCATCACTCAATTCTGGAACTGTGGTTGTTGTTCTAATTCTTCATGTTAAAATTCATATTCTTCTGTTAACATTGGTTTTTTAATCGATTTTGGTTTGATTTTTCTTTTTCTTCCATTGGTTTGATGAAATTGGCGGTGTGGCAATAGGTTTCCGGTGGGTCTGGCTGCAAGGTTGAATGTTCTTAGTGATCATAAATGTTCTTAGTGTTCATGGTGAGTTCATGAGAAAAAAGAGATTTTGATCTTATTTTGTAATGAATTTATTGAAAATTGGTGTTTTTACATTATTTTATTAAATTATGAAAATTACATGCTAGCATACACGTGTCATCCACGTCAGCGCGTGTTATACACACACTCCAGCCATTTGCAATTTAACCTGTTTTGACACAACACGATAACATTTGATTCTAAATTGGGACAAGTTCTAACGGCAGAACCTGAATTGTAGTTTGCGGCAAACGTTAGAACCTAAATTGCGCATTTAGCCGTTTAAATAAATTAATGTTGATTGAGTTGTTAAACCTTTGGATCTCTACATGAAAAGATTTGAGGTTCCACTATTACATATGGTTCTTATTGGTAGAAAATCTATAAGTACCATTACTATATATGAATCATCTTTAAGGCTCGTGGTATGCCTTGACACTCCCTTCACCTAAGTAAAAAAGAGAGTCTATTAGTATTAACTCCATGAAGAAAACTAGGTATATGGAATGTTCTCGTCGGTGTAGAATAAATTTAAAACGTGAGACCTTATGTGGTTGAGAAAATGGCAGGTGATGAGACTATAAAACATTAAACTAGACCAGCGATAGCACTGTATTTTGCTCAGCTGCATATTATATTATAATTAATACTAGCCCATTGTATTACGTACAAGCACTTGTATTTTGCATGTTCATTAAAAGTTTGTTGTCAATTATACTTTAATTTATTCGATAGTTTACCTCAAAATATAAACCACTTTCTTTCCTCTTTATGAAATTTATTTGCAATCCAAGGAATTTTCAAAATATTTCAAGTTCGGAGTATCACATTATACTTTTAGAGGTGTAATACTTATCAACTCTAAAATATATTGGTCTCATGCATCAAATATTATTAAGTACTACTGTATATAGTAAGGTGGGTTAGAAACTTTGAACAAAGAAAATTAAAAGGGAAAGAAATCTTTATTGCGGGAAAGAAAATCTTTATTGCTAGGTTTTCTAAATGGCCACGTTACACACTAGCCCATTGAAGACAACTAAATTAATGATTGAGAACACCGGTCAAATTGAATTGAATTTGCTTGAATGCTGAGATGTTGCTTTTAAACCAACTCTTTTATCATCTACTTTAGATGGGCCATTTTTCACCAACTAATAATGGGCCCAACCCATAAATTGTCATTCATATATCTAATTGACCATACTTGAACACGATACGACCAATAATTGTTTCAAGATTTTAAACACAAACACAAACCAACTTATTTAATGTGTAGAGTGATGATCATATTGACTCGAATTCGTGGGAGTTATTACACAATCGATGCTAAATAACACATATAATCATATATTCATTCTAAAACCTTGTCATAATCATATATTCATTCTAAAATCTTGTCATAATCAATGCTTAGAAGTCCACACAATCAATCCTTGCTGAAAATTTTTAATTCATTGTTTACTCTGTCAATTGTCAATTCTTCAGGTTCTTTGGTAGAGAAATTATCTTTTCTTATTGGGTTATTAAATAATGCTTGGAATGTTGTTGAACTTTTTATGAAAAACTTGATGAAAATATGATTTGATCAAGAGAGAATAAATAAGAACAAGATTAACGCAATAATTTATTATGCTAAAATCAGAGAGGAGAGAAAGAATCGGTGAGATGGTAGAGTGTTCTATGTTTTTATGTCTAAACAGAGAAATCGTGACCCTTTGATTCATAATCTTATATGGGCATCTATCTAGATATGGACTGGTCTCTCCAGTCAATAAACTGGAGAGGAGCCAAATCCATTATAATGGCTAAATTCTCAATTTAGAACTCAATATTTGTGAAATGTATGAATTTTGGCATTAACCTCGGTCTTTTAAGAGCCAAATATTTTTCATTTGGACCAAAAAAGGGTTTGGTGGAATATCTTATCTATTAAGATTTTAATATTTTAATGATATAATTCAGGATGATTATACCATGCACTATCAATGTATATTTTAGATTTCACAAGCGGGTTGAATCGTGCACATGTCCCATTTCTTAATTAATTTTGTATTTAAAAATCAAAATTATTCCCTTAAAGACAGATGTTAACCTGTTGCGCCAAAAATCTCTTGTTAGAGTTTTCGCGGAGAATTCTTTATGACAGCATAAGGGCGTGCCAGTCAATTTGCTGAAATTAACAAAGAGGTTGTAAAAACTGGATCTGGTGCACGAAGCAGCAGCTTAAAAGATCAGAACGATTGTGGGGACTGGATCAAAGTCACACCGGAGCATCTAAATCATTGGATCCGCAAGCGAATTGCTTCTCGTAACTGGGCCTCTTCTCTTTTTGGATCAAATCTGGGAGATCTGCTTTGATTGCAATTGAAATTGAAAAGAAAATAACAAACTGATATGTTATTTCTGAATGAAGAACACGTGTACAGTGTTTGTATGTCCGGAGACAAGATTGAAACAAGAGAAAAACACTAAAAGAGTGTTTGTTTGTCCTGAGAGAAGATCTAAACAAGGAAAATATGAAGAACGAGTGAAGAACTCGTGATGAACAGGGTGAAAATGGCGCAGAACCAGAGAGAAAATAAGCACGGAGCTTGCTTTTTTTTGCACTGAGCAAGTTTGTAGCTGCAGGAGCTGGTTTTTTATTTCTCGGGAGAAATGTCTGAGATGCGGAATCTGCCTGAAACCTGAGAATGGCCTCCCTTTATATAGGGGGCGGCATGGGGTTGAGCATTTAATGGGCTTGCCTTGTTAAGAAAGGCAAAATCCTCCTCCTATGCAGATGACAGCTTCTAGGAATTTGCAGTGAAGCTTCCTTCTTCTTCTGATTGCTTCCAACTGCTGGGGAGAGGACAAAATATGGACTAGGGCGCCACTCTACTTGAATGGAAGATGGAAATCTGCCTCCTGGGTGGTTGATGATAATTCCTTCCTCTTCCTATCACAGTGCAGCGAGCTTTCGTTGCTTCTTTTGTGCTGAATTTAGCTAGTTTTAACTAAGTAGTGGCCAATTGACATCATGATTTGGACCTTGATCATCAAAGCCACGAAATTACTCATACTTAATCATATTTAGCTCTTCAAATCATGAAAATAATAATTAATTAAGAAAATGACTTAAACCGGGGTGAGAAAACCATATATCCTTAATTGAAAAGAATGCAAAAGTTGCAAACGATCTCGGATTTAACCAAATTTTCACCAGTAGGCTTAGAATATCTCCATAAGATCATGGAAAAAAATTCTAAGTTGATTCGAGCTCTCTATCATGGTGAATTTGGTTTCACTCCCAAAAATGTCCTTAATTGAAAACCGGGAATAAGTTTTTACTCCGATGTCAGAATGAGGTGAAATTTTACCAAGATGATCTACATAGCTGAAGGATCATCATGGTATGCTCCTTGGAAAAAATCGCAGCCTCTAGCCTCTTTAACTGATCAATTTTACTATTTTGTTCTTAATTGAACAAAATACAAGTTGCAGTTTCGCCTCCCGGGGAGGGGAAGAAGGCTAGGCCTTTTCTCCACTATGGTTGTCGACTATATGGAGGAGGTGTGAGGTTGAAAATGTCATGCCTCTCTCACGTGCATAGATGTTTCTCTTGCTGACAAACTTTAGCTCTCTGCCTCCTTCCTACAAGAAGAGAAAAATGTCTCTCTACAGGGCAGAGGGCGGCCTCTCCTCTGTATGGGAGACGAATTGGGCCTTGCTATGTATGTCCATGAGGTATTTTTCATCTCATGGGCAGATGACAAGCAATTTTCCTTTTTTATCTGTTTGCCTCCCTAGAAGGCAGCAATATCAAAGGAAACTGCTTCCGATTGATTTTCTCTGCCATTCACCTAGGCAAGGGCGGCACATGTGGGATTTTTAATAATAATTATTCAATAAAATAATTATTATTTAATTAATAATTAATTAATGTCAGCCCTTGCAATTAATTTACAAGACTTTCCTAATTCAATTTGAATTAGGGTGGTGCAGAAACCTAGTTTCTTTAGGAATTTTGATTAAATCCTAACCACACATCTTGATTATAATTATGATAAGACCAATTTACCCTCAATTGTAAATTGAGGTATAAACAATGCCCCCCCCCCCCAAGCTTAAGTCTTTGAGTTAAAAGAATTTAAGCTTGTATATAAGGAAATTGGTTTTGGACCGAAATTTTTCCTCCTAATTTTTAGCCAACGTCGACACCCTCTCTTTGGTACCATACTTAGCCGAATTTTCCAGCAACTTTTCAAGCTTCAATGGCTTCCAAAGATCAAGGTAACAACAAAAATCATCACCAAAAATCATCACTCATTCCAAGCAATTCAAGTCGTGGCTCCTTGTTCTTGGAGGCTTCCAAATCCTTGGCAAGAATCAAGCAATTTGGATCAAACTCCCATGATGTCAGCTCCAAATCAACTCAAGCAAGGCCTAAGCTCAAGTCTATGGTGATTGATCCCATATCGGCACAAAATCATGGTAATTGTTCATGAACTTTTTAATTTTTGCACTTAAGTTCATCAATTTCCTTTATGCCGCCAACCCTAGCTCAATTGCCATGTTTAGGTCGACTTTGATGATGATTTTGGTATGATATGGCTGCTGTAATTTTAGGTAAAAATTGGATTTAGAAATCAAATCAATTTAGTAATGAAATCTGCAAAAATCCTTAAGAAAAACTATATAGTTTTCGGCCTAGGACTTAAATTTTGCCATAGATGTTTAGGTGAACATGTTGCTGCATGAAATTGGGATTCCATGGCATGAAATCATGTTGATCATGTCGACATAGGGCTGCAATTAGTTGACCTCCAATTTTTCTTCCTTAGGCGCAACTTTGTGGCCTTATTTGGTTAGGATTACAAATCCTATTAGGTCTAGGAAGCCAAATTGGACTAGGAAATTACAAATCCTATTACAAATCCTATTAAACCCTTTCCTTATGAAATTAGGTTAGGATTAGGTCAACCCTAAACCCAATTGGACAAGGATGATAAACCCTAGCATGCCACGGCTCCAATTGATGGATTTGAATTTTGGGCGGCAATTTTCAATTTAGTCCCTAGGGTTTATGCGATTTTGGGAATTTTAGCCAAATTGATTAAATTAGCCAAAAATTCAGGAGATTAATCATAAAATTAAGTCCTAATTAAAAGTATAGGAGCCTTAATTTTTACAATTTTAGTGCCCTAGTATGCTGCAGCCCCTCAATTGCATAAATTACAAAGTGTGTGGCATAGTATTAGGTTTTTATGTTGAAATTCTAGCTAATTTTGGCTCAATTGATACAATTGGCCAATAATTAACACTAAATCAGGCCCTATACACATGAAATTAGATTTAATTTCACACGTGCACTACCCAATTAGCTAGAATTTAAAAACCCTAGAGTGTCGAGCCCTTAATTGCATAAATTGCAAATTGGGCGATACTCAATTTCTCCATATCCTCAGGGTTTCGGCCAAAATTGCCATTTTTGGCCAATTATTTACATCAAATCAGGTCCTTAGTACATAAAATTAGATTTAATTTCACACGTGCACATCCCGATTGATGAATTTGAGCAAACCCTAGCATGCCGAGCCCTTAATTGCAAAAATTGCAAGTTGGGCGGCATGCTCTTTAGGAATTAGGGTTTTACTTAGTTAATTTTTGCCAAATTAGTATACTTAGCCAAAATTTGAAGTTTAGGTTTAGGTCAAATTAAGTTTAATTTTCTAATTTACCAAAAACCTTGAATTTTAGCACACCATGACCTTAGTTGAAAAATTACAACTTGTATGGTATGCACATTGATATTTTCGGCCTTAGTGTAATTTTATGGCCAAAAATCATTTTTATTTTCTTAAAAATATTACCATAATTATTTTTGGCAGCCATAATAAAAAAAATAGAAGAGGCCTCATGGTAAAAAGCGCGAGGTGCCTTCCAATCACAAGTGTGAGGAAATCTACTGCGAGGCGAACATCCTTCTCAAGGAAAAAGATGACTACCTAGCTGTCGTTGCTGAGAGAGACTTCTTCAGAACTTTGTTGGATAGCATGGATTGAGAGTTCGAAGTATGGAGATCACTTCTTCCTGAGACCTTTCCCCCTGTGACTGCTGAAAAGGAGAAAGAAGGAGAATGATTTAAAATTTTGTTTTTTACTTTCAATTTCCAAACAAGTTAAGTTCTGTTTTGAATTGGTGGCAATGAGTTTTTGCCAACTTTAATATTAGTGGCTTTTTATTTTATTTTAGCCATCTAACTTAAACAAAATCCTTTGTCAATTTAATCTTTTGGTCTTATGACTAAAACCACAAAGATCAAATACTTGGAAATTATTTTAGAATTAAATTGCCAATAATACTTAAAATTTTCGGCAAAATATCCCAAAATTAGTTGGAAAATTCGGCCTCCTCCTTTTGACTAAGGCCAAATTTTGAAAAATTAAATTCCACAGCACTTGTAAAATTTAAGTGATGGAATTTCTTATTTTTCTTTGAATTTTCGCCACACACTATGGTTATTGGCAAAAATCTAAAATTTTCCATTACTTCATAAGTAATAAAAAAATATTTTGTTTTTATTTAAAGCCACAAGAACGCAATTGGGGTGGCTGAGTCCACGAAGCATGTAGGTTTTATACTTCAGTGAAGCATGTGGCTGTGAGTTTAGTCATAGCCACATCATCTAATTCCTCCTCCATGTCAAACTCAGGATTTGGATCAGATTTTGCCTCCCAAGCAGTTGGATAGTACTTCTTCAAAGAACGCCCATTGATGAACTTCCTATGGGAATCACCCTCTTCGGTTTCTAACCAATAGGCACCATTCTTAAGTACTTTCTTGATACGGAATGGTCATTCCCATTTGGGAGACCATTTTCCGCGTTTCTTAGAGCCAAGAGGCAAGAAAGCTTTCCACACTAGTTCGCCTTCGATGAAACTTCGTTTACAAACTTTTTTATTGTAACTTTTTCTGCCTTCTTCTTCTGTGCTTGCAGGTGATCTAAAGCATCCAACCTTTCAGAGTCAAGGTCTTCAAGTTCAATCATCATGGCATCATTGTAATCATACCACTGCAAGTTATTTTGGAATGCAACTCTGGCTGACTTAGCCAAAAGTTCCATCGGGACCATTGCATCATGACCATAGGTGAGGCTGAATGGACTCACACCAGTACTTGAGCGTTGTGACATCCTGTATGCCCACAAGGCCTTAGGTAAGACTCTATCCCATTTACCGGGTTTGTCTTTTACCATTTTCTCTATGATGCCTATCATCACCTTGTTAGAAGCTTCGGCCTGTCCATTAGCCTGAGCATAGTATGGCGTGGACTTGGCGAATTTTAGGCCAAATTTTTCTTCCAAACTCCTCGTGATCTCACCATCAAAGTTAGTACCTTGATCAGTGGTGAGAGTTTCTGGAATTCCAAAGCGGTAGATGATATGTTCCTTGATGAATTTCTTGATGTCATTATGAGCTATGCCATTCAGAGCTTTTGCTTCCACCCACTTGGTGAAATAGTCTGTGGCAACTATAATAAAGCAGACACCTCCTTTGGCAGGTGGGTAGATGTTTCCAATGAGATCAATTGCCCATCCTCTGAATGGCCAAGGCTTTATTATAGAATGTAGCTCTTTTGATGGAAGTCTCCATATAGGGCCATACTTCTGACAAGCTTGGCAGCCTTTGGAAAATTCCATGCAGTCTTTCATGATGGTTGGCCAATAGAAACCATGACGGCGTATCAACCATCTCTTTTTCCTACCAGCTTGATGTGCACCACATAGACCTTCATGCACATCCTTGATGACTTTCTTAGCTTCATCTTGATCTAGACATCTCATTAAAGATCCGTCTAAGTCTTTCCAATATAATTCATCAGCTAAGACAGTGTAGTGCACAGCCAAAGTCCTTATCCTCCTGGTGACCCTTGTTGATGGATTTTGGAGATATTCAAGGAATGGCTGGAGCCAATCATCAAGCCTGTGTACTAGGTTGTACACTTCAAACACATTGTCCCTAGTAAATGTTGAAGGCATGCTTCTCCTCTCAACATTTACCACCTTCTTTCAAATATCATCTTGGAAAACAAGGCCAGATGCAAGCTGTGCAGCAACATTTGCAGACTCATTTCTATGTCTGGGGACGTGTTCTATCCTTACATCATCAAATTTTCTAACAATTGCACTACCACTGCATAGTAAGATAACAATGATGGACTTGTGCAATTAAACTCTCTGGTAAGCTGGTTAATTACCAAGAGAGATTCTCCTTTGATGTGTATTATGGAGACTTTCATTTCCCTGAGCAATTCTAGACCAATGATAAGTGCCTCATACTTAGCTTGATTGTTAGTACAATCAAAATCTAAGTGGAATGACATCATGGTATAGTCATCATCAGGGGAGGTGATGACAATTCCTGCACCTGCAGAATTAACAGTGCTAGAACCATCAAACTCAAGTATCCATGGTATTAAAGATACCTCCATGACAAAGTTTGCATCTTCAAACTCTTCTCCCAAGTCTAAGCATGGGTGGTCGGCCAGGAAGTCAGCAATTGCTTGCCCTTTCACTGCCTTTTGAGGTATATACTTGAAACTGAACTCAGAGAGTGCTAGGCACCACTTGCCTAGTCAGCCTTTAAGGAGAGGCCGAGATAACATGTATTTTACTAAGTCAGTTTTGGAAATAACACAGACATCAGAGTAGAGCATGTAAGGTCTTAGTTTTATTGCTGCAAAGTAAAGTGACAAACATAGCTTTTCGATAGGACTATACCGAGTTTCTACATCAGTAAGAGTCCTACTTAAGTAATACACTGCTTGTTCCTTCCCTTTTCCTAACCCTTGAGCCAACAAACACCCTATGGAAGATGTAGTGGCTGCAACATATAGGTACAAGGTTTTATTTTTCTTAGGGGGAACTAACACAGGAGGCGAAGCTAAGTACTTTTTAATGGCTTCAAAAGCTTCTTGATGTTTGTCATTCCATTGAAACTCCTCCTTGTCTCTCAACTTCAACTGTGGTGAGAACGCCTTGGTCTTACCAGTAATGTTGGAAATGAACCTTCTCAAGAAGGACTTGTCCAAGGAAACGTTGGAGCTCTTTCTTTGAGGTGGGCGGTTTTGCCTGTATGATGGATTTTGCCTTGTTTTGGTCTACCTCGATGCCTCGTTGATGAACCAAAAATCCAAGGAAGTTACATGCACTAACACCGAAAGCACATTTCAATGGATTCATTTTCAAACCATGTTGTCTCATTCTTTCGAATGAGCGCCTTAGATGATCAATGTGATCAAGGTGGTTGTGTGACTTAACCACTACATCATCTATGTATACCTCCATGAATTTTCCGATCATATCATGGAAGATGGCGTTCATGGCTCTTTGGTAGGTTGCACCGACGTTTTTGAGTCCGAAGGGCATGACTACCCACTTGAAAGTACCGATTGCACCTGGACAGCGAGAAGCTGTCTTTGGAACTATCTCTTAAGGTCAAAAGGGTGAGGCTATGATCCAGACTGAGTCAACGCCGCCAGTACACCAAGTATGTCCAGAATCCTCGGCACCATCAACATTTTGTTGTCGAAGTATTCATCATTACGAGGTGCTATCTTATTAAAATTGTTTTTGTTTTCAGATTGGTTAAGATATTTCTCTACTATCTATCTTTCTTATCTACTTTTATTCTTGTATATATTTTAATATCTAATAAAAGGTATCGAGGTCTTTTTAGTTATGGATTTCTCGATCTTTGCATTGCATTTCATCACGAATAATAAACGGTAAGACAAGGTTACATATTTTAAGCAGGCATAAGACTGGTTGTCTTCTTGAAAAGCAATCGGGAGTGACATAAGCAAAAGACAAAAGCATTAATGGGCCAATTATCATAAGGGGCGAAGTTGTCAGAAGGAAGTACAATAAAAAGATCAGATGACTTGCCAAAAGAGAGTAAGGCAAAGGTCTAGGAGGTTGTAAGAGGAAAGAATGATGAACCGAGTCAGATCAGTTGGATAGACAGATGTACAAGACGGTTCGAGGTGTTTACTGGATGATATGATCGACATCACTTGGAAAGGACTTGAACAGGCGATTCAAAAAAAGGGTAAACCAATCAATGACTAACTCAAAGTTTTACAAATAGCACATTTCATGATTATAAGAGTTTAAAAGCATTAACATCATTTGGCATCATCCAGCATGCATACATTCCCATGAACAATATATCATTTTGCTTTCAAACAGGATCCTTCAGAGTTTCTTGAAGATCAACTATTGACTGGGTTACTTCTTCTTCAAATCAATGCCGGATAAGTCTTCCTTAAGATCTTAGACAGGTCTTCCTTAGTCGATCATGGAATAGTCAACTTCTTAGGAATAAGCGGGTGTCTACGTCTTTGTGCACTTCCCACTCTTGGAAAGCATACGAACTACTCTTTTGTACACTTCCCGATTGTTAGAAAGCACACAAAGAAGGGCAGCTGTAGACACCCATTTTTGTCATGTATACTTTAATTTAAATCAATTTATTAATTTGCAATTAGGGGTGGCATTTAGATTAATTCTTAATTTAAAAAATATTTAGGTAACTTGGTTCAAATGGCATTTGCATTTAATTCGATTAGGTTCATAAAACAAATTGCATTGAAAAATCACCAAAAAAAAGGGGGTTTGATTAAATTGCATTGGCATGCATAATAGTTTTAGTGCATAATTGGTGATTTGGCATTCGCACTTCAATTGTTTGTTCTAACATAAAATCATTTTGGGAAACTAATTTTCTTCAAATTAAATTAATTTGACATTTCTTCACATAGCATAGCATAAGTAGAATCTGCATTTTCATTGTAGTATTGTTATTGCAAAATAATAAAAAAAATTGGAAATTGAAAAAGAATTCATTATTCTCATTTTCCTCATTTGCATTGCATACAGACTATATATAGAAAACACCAAAAAGAGTTTACATTTACATGCACATTTATAGTGACGTTCAGATTGTTTTCCTTTGGCCCTTTTTCCTTTGGACATTTTCTTGCCCTTTTCTTCCTTCTCCACAGCTTCTTCAATGGTCCAAAAGCTGTCCCCAAAATGATCTCACCCCCATTGCACGGCTGGCATTCCTCTCCACGCATAGATAGCAAGGTAGGTTCACATGTGATCAAGCAAATTGATGGTGAATCTTCAAATACGGGCGAAATATACATGAACTAGGATCAAGCATTCAGCCCACACAGCACAAGCATCGGCACCTATCAAGCATGCATCCTTGACAGCAGAATATGGCATTTCGCAATTTATCAAATATGCAAGTTCATTCCACCAGCAACAATTGCAACAAGGCCAAGACTAGTTGCTATACAATGCAATGATGTGCAGTAAAACTTAATTCATCAAAACTTCAAGATTAGGATAAATGGGACAGATTTACATAGGGACAATTGCACAAAACTTAAATCTGAGCTTGAAGACATGGGAATGACCAACTAGACAAGTATGCATATTTGTTGCTATGATACAGAGTGTGTGCAGTGGTACCGAAGGGAGCAAACCATTGGATAGAAGTCAAACGAATCAAGTCCATAGAATCAACAAAGTCAAATTCACAACAATTCAGTAACTAATATCCAGACCTAGGCCAAATACTCATCAAGCATTGGGCAATAGTTCAAAGAAGTGAAATTCAGGGGATTAATTAAAAGCAGAAATTACCTGGAAAATTCCCATCCCTCAAGCTAATTATCATTGTTGAGTCAGCATGCCGTTATTCACCCCTCACTTGGCAAAAAATAAATGACCAGTGAAACATAGTTAATTTCAGAAATACCACTACTAACAGAGGAAATTCTAAAAAGAAAAGGAGAAGAAATTACCGGCGAGGTGTTCTGAATGTTGAATTGTTGAAGACACGTGCTTGAAATCGTCGGTTGACTAGCACAACACGACAAGAAGAAATTGCGTTTATCATCAAAACGCAGCAGATTAATCTAGCAAATTCGCTTGAACCCTCAACCGTAAAACCAGGGATTTGAACCGAGCAATGGACAGCTCATTCAATTCAACGTTATCTCCTTTACCTGCTCCCCAACAAAAAGGGAATTAATTGAAGAAAATACAAAAATTGAAAGAACTGTAAGATAATTTGGGGAGAGGAATCTTACGGTGGGAAGGAATTTGGGTCTTGACCTTTAAATATCAGGATTTTAGTGAGGCCTAGAAGAAAAAGAGAGAACGGTTTTTAGAGAGAGAAAACGATTTGAAAAATTAGGGTTCTTATTTGGCTGAAATCTCAATTTGGTACCAAATCTTGTAAGAAAATCCCAACTCAGTATGAAACCTTTTATTTCGTCCAATTTGGTACCAAATGTTTTATTAATAGTTCAATTTAGTACTTTTTTAGGTCTGCCGTTAGAGCATGATTGACACGCGCGGATGGGCGCGTTAAAAGTGATTTTTCTGACAAAAAAATAGGTACGTGGCAAATTTCAAAATTAAATTATTTTTATTTTTATTTCAATTTTTATTTTTGTTTATTTATTTTAATATTAGAAAAAAAAAACCTAAAATTTTTTTACATGATTCTTTTCTTCCCGATTCACTCTTCTTTCTCCTCCGCCACTCACCTCACCACTTCTTCCATACCCGCTGTTTAACCCATCCACCAGTAAGTTCCCTTTCACTTTCCTTTTCACGACCTTATCAGTCGTCACCCCGTTGATCGAACTACTGCATCTTACTCCCTCCACTGCTGCCTGATCTGAGGTCTACTTATTTTTCCTGTCAAAGTAGAAATTTGTTTTTCCAATCGGTGTTGAGTCCAAACCCAAATTGAAAAGTACTCCTCGAACAGATCTAACCTTCATACCAACACTCACAGGTTTAATAATTGTTGTATCTTTCTTTCTTGATTTGGGTTTTTATAATTTGGTTGTAAATATGATGATTGATGAAAGTGACGTTAATAAGAAAGGGGAAGAAGACAAATGGATTGGCCATTCTGTAATACTTCTCGCATTCTCTAATGTGGTTTTGCTTTATGCAAAGACAAGATGGGATGGGATCCATTCATTTTGGGGGTTATGATTAATGGCAGAAAAATTTAACAGGGAAGCTTTGGCCTTTGGGGATGAAACTCTTCAAGGGGCTGTAGTATTTGTTCAGAAGTTACTGAAGGAGGGTTTACATGTTCAAGAATTGTAGCTTTGAGGCATGGTTTCTTGTTGTTGGGTGCCAATTGTTAAGTGGTTTTATTTATTCTTTTATGTAGCACAAGCTGCAAAAAAAATGTTCATGAGCCGATTTTTTGGCTATTTACGCACTCAGTACCAAATCGATTTGGAAAGGATTGTATCAATGTGTATGAAAGTTGTTGGACTTTTGTTCCTTTTTGTATCAATATGCTAGGTGTTAGATAATTCTTTGTTGTAATTGTAAGTTGTAACCTGGAATGCTGGACTTCCTTTTTTTGGGCTAAAAAAGAATTCTTCAAAACCAGTTCTTCAAAAAATATAATAATAATTATGATTCCTCCTTGGTAATAGGTTGATTCGTTATTGTCCCCTGCAACAATTTTTTTCTTTAAAAAAATATTTTCATGTTTTTAAGCTAAGTAATCTTGGTGTTCTTCATTATTCTTGTTGAGTTCTTGACAAAAAAAAGCTCTTTGATCCGTTTTGGGCAAGAAAAATTTAGAAATTTTCTGTTTTTTTTTTTCCCAAAAGTTACGAGGATTTTAAAGTGAAACAGGAGAGAGAAAAAAGGAAGAAAAAATGAAATTAAATAAGTTTTTTTTTAGTCTAGAGAAAACCGGATCAAATATTTAATTTTAAGAAGTTTAGTACTCCTCTATTTGAGCTTAAAAAAAATAAATTATTAAAAAAGGCCACGTAACTAACGGAGTTAGTGTTTAACGACGCATGGAGTGCACTCACTTAGTCTAACCTGAAAAGGTACTAAATTGAACCATTAATAAAACATTTGGTACCAAATTGGACGAAATAAAAGGTTTCGTACTAAGTTGAGATTTTCTTAAAAGGTTTGGTACCAAATTGAGATTTCAGCCGTCTTATTTTTCTCTGAAAATTTCAAACAAAAGAGAAAGAGGCAATAGTAAGGAAAGTGAGGGCCTGGTAGCGAATTCAAGGAGCAAAATCTTTGATTAGCTCCAAAGATCGCTTTGCCCTCTTATTCTTGGCCTCTGAGTTCAGTGGCGGATCGATTTGATTGGGTTTTACTTAGTTTTCTTTTCGATTCTAGTATTTTGTTTTAAGTTAAAGGTTCAAGCAACTTTCTTTGTAAAAAGGGAGTGATTTTGCTCAGATCTAGCAAAGAATTCAGAAGGCAAAAAACGTGAAGCTAGGGTTCGAAACAAGGGTTGTGTCGAGGAAGAAGAAGAAGGGAAGCTCGGTTAAATATGGGTGCATTTTTGCTCAAAAACGACGTCGTATTCAGGTAGTCTCTATTATACTTTGAACCCTCAAATTTTCCGCTTACTTCAATTTAGTCCCGTTCCTTATTTGTTTAAGCTTTATTCATGAATGATGATTTCAATTTGAGTGCCCTTGTTTGTTCCTTTCTTTAATTTTAGTGCCTTTTTCTTTGGTTTCTTAAATAAATGGGTTATATCTATCTTGTGAGCCTCAAATTGATGAATATTGATGAAGATCTATGTTTTAAGGCTCTAATTTGTTAGCTTTCTTGGTAAAGATGTTGTCTTTGATTATTTATTCCATGAATTAAGCATAGAAAGATAGTTAAAATGATGATTGGGATTTGTTTTGCTTGGAATCCTTTTGGATTCAACTTGAACTTAAACATTAAATGTTTTATTTAAAGTTTTAATTTTTGAGTTAGAAATAATTCAAATTGATCTTTGATTCCTATTCGAGCTAATTTTGATTGGAAAAATTAAGATCTTGACTTAAAGTGAGAATTTTTCTTGAATTAAAATTGGTTTGAAAATGGTATGTTGAGCCACTTTGAGTTAGTTTTAATTTTGGAAAAATAAAACTTTGAATTAAAGGTCAAATTTTTTAAATTGAAACTAACTTGAAAAGAAATTGATGAACCCTTTTGAATTAATTCCAATTTGAAAATTAAGATTTTAAGTTTAAAGATTTGATTTTTAAGTTGATTCAATTAAAGTTCTAATTTAGCTCATGTATGTCCTTTAACTTGTGATTCTGTTCTTTTAAAGACTTAAATTTTCTTCCTTGTTCGATTTAGTCCTTGATTTTAGAAATTATGATAGAATTATGCAAATTGAGTGTTTGATTTATATTATTGCTATTCAATTCATGCAATTTGATCTCTGAATTTTGCTAATTGTTTACTTGATGTGCAGAAAAGTCCCCGATTTGTCCAATTTGGCCCTTAGCTTCTAATTTCTTTAAGTTTAGTGGTTAATTTATTAAATCATTGGGTTTGTAATTAATAATTAGTAGTTAGACATATGCATATCATATTTACTCTCAGTG
>AWUE01022189.1:0-22378 GCA_001974825.2 Corchorus olitorius
ACGCCGCTATTCCTATCAAGTAATAATGTTTTTAGTTCGCCTAAATTTCTATTCTTTGGATAAGATTACACATAGCGGCCTTTACTTGAGAAACGCCACTATTTAGCGGCGTTTTTAGGGCTGAAACGCCGTTATTCCAACAAGAAATAATGTTTTTAGTTTCACCAAATTTCTATTCTTTGGATAAGATTATATATAGCGGCGTTTACCCTAGAAACGCCACTACTTAGTGGCGTCTTTTGTGAGAAACGCCGCTATTGTATTTAGAAATGTAATTTTCGCTTAAATTAGTCACGCGGATATATTTTCCCGCACTTCTTTTTGCATATATCGGCGTTTGCGCTACCAAACGCCGTAATTTAGTGGCGTTTTTTGGTAGAAACGCCGCTATTTTCTATTTAAACGAATCAAATAACGGCGTTTGATCAAACGCCGCTAAATAAACGCCCCTATATTAGCGTTTTCTAGTAGTGATACATCTCCCCATAGAACAATGAATAGAAATCTACATTAGGAAAGGATAGAAAGTATTAGGGGACTACTCACTCATGGAGATGAGTGAAATCACCATAGTCTTACAAAGAAGGGGGCGACGGTAGAAATGATGTTTTGCTAAAGAACAAAACACACATAATGTTGTTGAATGAGCAAAAGTGGGACGACTAGGGTTGATGTATAACAAGGGTATTTATAGCCAAAACTAGAGCTAGGGTTTACTAATAGGTTCAAATGACTTAAAAGTCCTTTGAGGGTGGTCGACCTTTGTCAACAAGTATTGAATAAGAGATGTGTGTCCTCATGTTAGCACATGGCTTCACACATCCTTCTCTTAGGTGGCTTTGTGCTTGTGTTCCTCTCAAGTTGTCTTCATGGATCACCATTGATAATAGATCAAGCTTCCTACGAATAAATTCATGATCTTCAATAGAATGTGGTTCACCACAACCACATTATATGAGTGTGGTTTACCATATTGTTAATTGGTTTTTTCAACATTAAGAAAGTTAATTGTTTTCAAAATTTTATGAATACTCAAATGTTGAATTTTCAACCTAATTCTTTTCTCTCTCTCTACATAATTATCTCTCTCAAATTATTTGGTAAATGTAATTGGTTTAGTGCTATACTACTATTATATATTTAAGTTTTTAGCATAATCCTAACAAGACGGTAAAACTTAGAGTTAGCAGTATTGGAGTTTTGAAAAGAAAAAAAAAAGGGGGGGAAGGGTTTAGCTAATGGGTGCATGAGTGCGTTTGTTAAGCAACAATTAATAGGGACCAATAATAAATATGGTTTTTTATAGGTATATGTAAAATGCAATAAATATTTAAAAGGTGGATTTAATAAGTTTTTTCTTATGACTGAAATATCCCTAAATTGTTTTCTGAATTTTTATTATTGAAGTTGATTATTCTAATTTTAATCATTACAGATGTAACTCCAAGTTTATTCCCCATTATACTAAAAAAATATTTTTAGGGTATTTCCTTAAATATAAAACATTTATTTTTAGGGTTTTAGAATTTTAAAATATTGATGAATTATAACAAATGAAGATCTAATACAAAGTTTAGCCCCAAATTATATTAAAATATATTAAAAAGGTAGTTTTCCTTCTTTAAAATATTTATTTATTAGGGTTTAGAATTATAAAATTATTATTCTTATAAAATAAAATCCAATATAATTTTAGGCTGTTTCAGACTTTTCAGTCATGTGAATGACATGCAGTTGAGCATTTGACTCAATAATAACTTGCATGCTCCATAAACCGTGAGGTCTCAAATACAAATCTCATCGTATTTGTTAGGTGTGAGTTTTATGCAACTTTTTATGTTGGTTTTGTTAGTTCTAAGTAAATGAAGAAATGTAGGATCTAATACTTAGATAAAAAGGGACAAAATGAGTAATAAGTTAATAAACTTTTTTTTGGGCTATTGAGTCAATATATACTATAGTAAATGCAAATGAAAAAAATGGAAGAAAATTGAATGAGATTTTTTTAGGTACATGATGAATGTGAATGAAGTCTAGGGATTTTGATTAAATGTAAAATGAATAGTCTAGGAATTTGTTTGGTCCAACACGACTGAGATTTGAGATGCCCTGTGGAATTGGGAAAATGTATGCGGCTCCTTGCCCCTTTGCCCGCCGTACTAAATTAATTTTAATATTAAAATATTACTCCTTTGTTCCTTTTTATAAGTTTTTTTCAACTGTATTACAAATATTAAGAAATATAGTTAAAGTTCTAAATTCTATAATCATTTATCTTCTTCCAAGTTTGTCCTTAATCTCTCTCCTCCTCCCACTCACTATCCCTCTTCATAAATTTTTTCCACTAGCAAAGGATAACTTGGGTAAGTTAAGTAAAATATACATTGGGTTTAGAAAGGAAACTTATATTTTGGGACAAAAAAAGCTTTTAGAAAGGGACTTATAAAAAGGGATAGATGTAGTACTTTTTTGGTGCTGAAAAGTATTTTAATTTTATTTTTAATTAATGTACTAATTTATAAAGCATGTGCTGCCAAATTTATTGCCCTTTACACAGTCTTGTCTCTTTTACTCATCTTCCCCCTAAAGCCTTATAAAAAGGCATTCACAATTGATAAGATCATTTGATTAACTATCAAACAGTCTTTTTCTTGTATCCCCTTCTCAAACAAGGCCTGTTTTCTCCCTTTTCCGTCTCCTCTCTGCAATATCGCAAACCTCTCTCGCCGCTTCTGGAAATTGGAACTCGGATTTGCTTCAAATGGTACGAACATTTTGTATATATATTCTCTTGTTTTTATTTATATATATATGATCATGCATGCACACACACATACGAAATTCCTAGTATAAATTCTTAGATTTTATATTTTTCGAAAACAGAGTATCAATATTCAAACCCATTTCTGGTTTTTGTTAATTGTACTTCTCTGCGTCTGCAAACTGCAAAGTTGTAGTATCAAACTCTTATATCTATCTGCTCAAAAATTTCCCAAACGGGTACTTTTCGGTACTCGGAAAGTTGGTTTTCGGATTCCAAAGGTTGTTTTCTGGTGATTTTCAAGTTTGAATCCTTCATATATTTTAGTTTGTATTTGACGTTTTCTGTGCAAATTTGGAAAAGAGTAAAATATAGGGAGTGGGGGGACTGTTTGCCAAGTTGGCCATTGCCGATTTGGCATTTTTCTTCCTTCCTTTTCTATAGAATAGTTTTTTTTTCTTGATTTAAAGGAGAGGGATTAAAACTGCCATTGCTATAAGGATATATGAAGAAATGATGCGTGTCGAATCCGGATTAGTACCGGGTGGAATAAAAAAAAAACCGTTGGATTTTAATTGCCACTGCAACCATGAAGAGTTATTCAAAAATTAAGAGCTTAATTTTTGTTTCATCGTTTGAAATTCAATGTTCGCTTTGGTTTTCTCGACGGTAATTTAACAGTTGCAAATGCCCAATACTGTTTGGATGGGGAATCTAGCCGTTTGGTTAACCCACTGATCACACTACAAATGTCAAACTTCATTTAATTTGGTTATTCTCAAAGTTTTTCAAATATTCTTTCTTTTCTTTTTTTTTTATCTTCCTTTCCGCGTATCCATTCGGCAGAAGGAAAATACGTAGATTTGTCATGAACTTTTGTTGATTTGCTGAAGATTTTAGGCAGTTAAGATTCTGTTTTTTATTGTCATTATACAATGTTTTGTCTTTTACGTAGTCATTTTATTCAAAAAGTTAGATCGGCGTTCGGCGGATCATTTTCTTTTTCTTTTTTCATTTTATAAATCAAATTGTGCCATGAGAAAATCTCGTGACCTCTTTTTTATTATGATGGATGAGTGGAGAATGGTGCATAACTTTTTTATTTCCTTCTTTATTATAATTTTTATTTATGTAGTTGGAAAAGGGAAATTTTAATTGGAGTGCAAAATTTGGAATCTATTTTTCTTAATTAGGACGACGAAATAAAGTAAAAGTATATTTGACAAATAAACTACCATATATAATACTAGTAGTATATAAATATACGATAGGAAAATCAATGGGCGTTTGAACTTTGAATGGTTAACTTATAGACTGGTAGAAATATATTTTTTAATATACTACTAATTCTTTTTCTCCCATCAAAATTTAACATTAGATCTTAACGCGTCACAAAATTTAGTCACGTCTTAGTGAAACAAACTTGTGAGTCGTTAAATTCAAGATATTTATTGTGATAGTGTAATAGTGGTTATAATTATGTCATACATCATTTGGTGAGATATGTAGCATTATTTATTTTTTTTTAAAAAAAATATCTCTTAAATAATATTCTGCAAGTTGCAAAAAACATATCTACAATGTTAATCAAGTGGCTAGAAGTGTCCTAGAAATATATATTTCATTCTCCAGAAGAAAAAAAGAAATATATAATTTATTAGTTACCCCCAAAAAGCTATATTTCTTAATGGGCTAGTGAATTTCTTGGGGAAAAAATAACAATAATAGGCCAGTTTATTTTTGTTCATATGAGGAGGTTAAGGAGAAAAAATTTAGGAAGTTTTTGAATCTTATATCTTATTCCGGGAGGAGAAAGTATAAGTAATTAACTTAGTTTAATACTTTCTCTATTACATTTATTTTATTAATTAATATTTGCTAATTTGTCAATTACAATTAGTCGAATTATTAATCGTACGTACTATGTTTCTCCTTTCTTTAAAGCCAATATTAAATTAGATCTTGCTTTACTTACCAAAAAAGAAAATGAAAGGTGTTCCTTTCCGGTTATTATTTACTTATTACAAAAGCTTTGATTTGATTTTCTCTATACATTTTAGTTACTTAGTTCATAAGTAAACCGTAAAATATAATAATACTATATATTTTGACTTGTGATTTTATAAAAGTAGGGAAACACTGGCGTACTCAATTGCCCAACTAGCTAGGTTTTCTTTAAAAAAAAAAAATAAAAAAAAAATTGGCATCTGCCCGACTAGCTAGTTTAAATACTTAAAATATTATTTGTATGTTTTTTTTTGTTAAAATATTATTTGTATGTTATTGTTATTATACTTAGTCCAAATGCTTAACGTGAGGAACAAAAAATGTTTAAATAATCGTCTTATATTAACTTATTATTATACATTTTATGTTGTCATAGTTAAATTTAATTACTTAAATTAGAAAACAAACATTAAAAACAGGTGATTGCTTCAAGTGATTTAATATTTATTCCTACTTAGATATCGAGTTCGAATATAGTGTAACAAGAAAATCTTTGTTGAGAGAACTTCACCCTATAATAGGTCAATTCAGTTCACAAACAAGTTTAATTTGTAAATATACCGAAACCAAAGCTAGGAATCAAGCTCTCTACTCTCTCTTCCTTTTCCTTCTTATTCTACTGTGGGAACTCTCTTTGTTTGTCCTTTTTTGTTGTATATAAAACAATTTCTCTAATTTTGTCAAAATATTTGAATTATTTATTATTATTATTATGAACGTTTAAGAACATATATATGTATTGTTTGAGTTTGGTCCATAATTTAACATTAGGATTTAGGATTACTTAATAAAAAAACATTAGGATTTAGGAAACAAAAATGTTTTTTTTTTTGAACATTTGGAATTTCATTGATTCAATCAACTATCAGAGTTACACACGTGTGGAGATAAACCACACCAAACATGATTGGCACCTACCTCACAATCTAAATGTGCCAAATTATGTGCTAAAGAATTTCCTAATCTATTAACATGTTTAAAAGAACAAAATTCAAATAAAGAAACAATCTCCCTAATTTGGTGAATCAAAACCCCACCCTCCCAAAGAGTTGTTCCTGGTCTGTTCACTTCTAAAATAGCTAACATTGAGTCACTCAATTTCACACAAGAGGAAGCCATATCTCTGCGCCAAAATTAAGCCAAACCTCATAGCATATATTTCAGTGAACAATGGATCCATCACATGATCAATACGAGCAACTGCACTTAGCAAGACCTGTCCTATATCATTTTGAACTTAGCAAGACCTGTCCTATATCATTTCGAAATACAACTCCTAGTCCTGCCTGATTCCGACCAGCATAAAACGAGGCGTCTGTATTCATCTTGATCCTCCCCGACAATGGTGGTTTCCACACATGAGACATACCATCCCGATTCCTCAACAAACCCCGCTGCTTGGATGCCTCCACCTCCCCTACAAGCCTTGCAGCCATCATGCAAATAGATGAAGGTAATCTACATATTCCTTCATGCAGAGCCCTGTTGCGGTTAAACCATATGTTCCAAAGTAAAGTTCCCACCAACTCAACTAATCCTAGCTGAAATGCTTTTGATAACAAGTTTTCCCAAAAATCCACACTAGCACTCCAGGTTGATATATATGTAAGCAACCACGAGCAAGCCTCCTCCCATACTCTCCTACTTGATGGACATTCAAAAAAAGTATGAAACAGAGAAGACTCAATCCCTAAGCATACATTACAGGAGTTGTCAATCGGTACCCCTCGCAACTGCAATTGCGGCTTGGAAGGCAGAATATTGCAAACTAGCCGCCATAAAAAGTACTTAATCTTTGGCAAAAGCATGGAGTCCCAAATGAGCTTCCACTTACCAGGCCTTTCCTCAATAAGATATTCCTGTTTGCCCAAAATCTCCCGAGCTATATGATACCCTCTCTTTACTGTATATTGACACGTACTCGAATCACTCCAGATCATTGTATCACTACTCGGCCGATGAGGAAGAGGAAGACACAAGATATTGTACGCATCATCTGGGTCAAATAGTTCACCAAGTAATTCCGCATTCCAATAACCCGACACATCAATTAGTGCACTCACCGGACAAGGATGGCAAGGAATCCCCTGTCTTGGTCTAGGGCGAAAATTGGGTGATTTACTCAACCATCGATCCCTCCAAATATCTACAGTATAGCCACTACCAATCCTCCAATGGCTCCCATGTCGAAGTACATCCCTACCCGCCAGCAAACTTCTCCATACGAAAGAAGGGTTATGTCCTAGCTTAGCTTGCATGAATGTAGAGCTACGAAAATATTTAGCCTTGAAAACACGAAAACAAAGAGAATTTTCATTATGTGTAAGCCTCTAACACTGCTTTGCTAGCAAAGCAAGGTTGAAAGCTTCAAAGTCCCGAAAACCGAGTCCTCCATCTAACTTCGAAATACACAAATCATCCCAAGACTTCCAATGAATCTTCCTTTTGTCAGTAGTACTTCCCCACCAAAACTTAGCAATCATCATATTCAATTCATGTACAAAAGTTTTTGGGAATTTAAAACAACTCATCAGATAAGTAGGAATTGCTTGCGCTACTGATTGAATCATCACAGCTTTCCCAGCTACAGATAATAATTTTCCATGCCAGCCTTGAATCCTTTTCCATAAACGATCCTTTATAACCTCCAACTCTATTCTCTTAGACTTACCAACCATAATTGGCATGCCCAAGTATTTATCCCTAGCCAAAGCCTTCTGTACTCTCAAGTCTTGCATGATCAACTCCCGCAAATTAGTAGGAGTATTACTACTAAGCATAATTGTTGATTTATCAATATTGATTTGCTGGCCCGAAGCCATCTCAAAAATATGCAGCAAATGTTTAATAGCATCACACTCTGCTAATGAGGCCCACAGAAACAGAAGACTATCATCTGCAAAAAAACAAATGCGAAATCCTAGGCGCATTCCTAGCCACTGCTACCCCACGAATACTCCCCACTTGTTCCGCATGTTGTAAGAGAGACGAGAAGCCTTCCATATAAAGCAAAAACAAATAAGGCGAGAGGGGATCACCTTGACGAATCCCACGCGATGGAGTAATCTTCTCGGACTGAACCCCATTAATTGAAATATAATAAGTTACTGAACAAATACACTGCATAGTTAAACCCATTCCACTCGATCATAAGCCTTGCTCAAATCAAGCTTCAAAGCCATATTACACTCGCCACCACTCCGCCTATTCTTCATGAAATGCACTGTTTCAAAAGCTATCATGGAACAATCATAAATCATTCGCCCTGGCACGAAGGCACTCTGGTTAAGCCCAATTATACTAGGCAAGATCTCCTTCAACCTATTTGTAAGAGCTTTCGAGATAATCTTAAAAATCACATTGCATAAATTAATTGGCCTGTAATCCTTCACACTTGTTGGATTATCAATCTTTGGGATCAAAACGACATTAGTATCATTAATATCCAGCAAAGACTCCCCTAAATTAAGGAAAGACAACTCCATATCACATACTTTATCACCCACAATGTGCCAAAATCTTTGATAAAACAATGAAGACATGCCATCAGGACCCGCAGCTTTGTTAGGTGCCATATCGAAAACTGCATTCCGAATATCTTCCTTAGTATACTCTCAGTCCAAAACCACATTCATATTTGATGTAACCCTCCTATCAATCAAAGCCAAAACCTGGTCAATTTGCGAAACCATCGGTCCTGATGAGTTAAAAATTTCTCGATAATAAGCAAGAATAATACTTTCCATTTTATTCGGTTCACTATGCCATGCCCCGAGCTCATCTTGAATCGAAGTAATCACATTTTTCCGCTTTCGATACGAAACAAAAATGTTTTTAAAATATATGTTAAGAAAGCTTTGGCCCTTAACATCATTATCTTGGGTGGGGGCCGGCCGATCTGTTAGGTACTTATATTTAATACTAATAATACACATTTCGACGATCTTATTATGAAACTAAATTTGTGTTATCTATACCTTATTACTATTAAAGTTATCCTCAAATTGTTGTATGCTCAGTATTTGGTTATTCTCGTGATGACTTTGTCCAAAATTGATTGGTTGGGTAAATTGCTTTCACATTGACTACATACAATTAATATTTTCACTCACCCAAAATAATATATTGGGATAAAATTAAATTGATAACTCTCTTTGTTTATTTAAGATTTTCTCTCATTCCAAGATTTTCTCTTTGGCAAGAAGCATTACCCTATTTCATTTTGTGCCTAGATTTTAATTTTTAAGAAATCTTATTGCTTTCTTAATCTTTATATGCAAAAATTTTAAACGACAAAAAAAGTGGGAAGTATATATATCTGAGTGTATATGATTACTGATTAGGTAGTATTAATTTGTTGTAACTTCGGATATCTCAAGAAATGACCAAACAAATAATTAAAGCGAAAACAACAAAACAAATTTTCTTGTGGACCTATGCCACAAATCTCCACTATCAAATCAATCAATTACAATCAACAATCATAACAATCTCTCAAGCAAACTCTCAACCTAATCAACCCAACATGGGTGATTCTCTCACAACAACCTAAAGCTATCTTAGCTTTCTCTCCCACACACAATCTCTCCCACACGCAATCTCTCCCACACACAATCTCACCCACACTAAAAATTAAACATAAACTGCTTATTTATATTAACACAAACTTGGACTCCAAGAATCCCTTTCCTATTAGGATTCTTGTCCACCATTTAAAGAAATCTCTAAAAAATCCTAGTCCAAATCTAACTAGGAAATTGGGTCAAAATCCTAACAATCAAAGCTTAATTGCTTCACCCTTTGACCAAATCTGCAAAAGTAACTTTCTTCTTTGTTGGCAAGTCCACATCCTTCTTCTCAATTTGATGCGAAGATACCGATCCATCTCCTCTAATTATGCTTCCAATCAACTCATACAAATTCTTTGAATTCTTCACTCTTTTCATCACAATCATCGAACCTTTGGTGATCTTCATGCCTCCACCTTGGCAAGAATATCCATAACCCAAGCTATCCAGCTTTCTAAGCGAAATCAAATTCCTTGTAAAGTTTGGAACATACCTCACATTCCCAAGTATCATGACACTACCATCATGCAAACGAAGTTTCACACTCCCAACTCCTTCAATTTTTTCTTCACCATTATTAGCCATGTAAACAGGCTTATCACACTTCTCAAGCTTCGAAAATCATTCTTTCTTTATGCAAACATGTTCAGAACAGGCAGAATCAAACACACACATATCTCTAGTGTCTTTCTTTTCTTCTTTTACCATCAAAACAACATCTTCATCAGAATATCTATCACTATCAGCAGCAACAACATTAACGGTACCCTTATTTTTTTTTCTTTAGATTTCATGAAATCCCCCAAATCTTCCATTTACTTCTTGCAGTAGGCTTTTATGTGGCCCATCTCATGACAATAATAGCACTCCTTGCTACTCATATCTACCCTTGACCTCGAACTTGATCTTCCTCTTTCATTGAATTTACCTCTCGATCTTGCATCAATCTTATCTCTTCCATTAGTTCTTCCACGCTCCAGCGTGAGAGCAACATTCTCTTCATCTTTCTTTTCAGTCTCTTTCAATCTATCATACTCAAAAATTGCTGAAGTCACATCTTGCAAGCTCAGGGTTTCCTACCAACCATCAAAGTTCTAGTCACGGGATCATACTTATTGGTAAGAGAATTAATCAACAAAACCGCTTTATCAACCTCTTTCATGACTTCATTCACACTTGCCAGCTGAGTAACCAGTCCATTGAATTCGTTTAGGTGTGTCCTTAAACTTGTTCCCACCTTCATCTTCAATCTAAATAATTCTCTTTTCAAACACAACATGTTAGTAATCGATTTTGACATATAAATTGACTCCAACTTATCCATCAACTCCTTTGGGCTTTTCACATCTAACACATCATACTTAATTTCAGTAGCAAGATTCAAACGAATTGTACTTACTGCTTTTCGTTGAATATCTCTCCACCTGTTCTCATTCACCGCTGCAGGCTTATCAGTTTCAAACGCATCTCTCAATCCTTGTTGTACTAACACATCTTTTATCGTACTCTGCCACATCTGAAAACTGTTCATTCCATTGAACGGCTTAATCTCAAACTTCAAAGTTGATCCGCTACTATCTGTCATCTCTAATCAACCAAGCTCTGATATCACTTGTTTTAACATCAGAAATCACAGGAAATAACCAAACAAATAATTAAAGCGAAAACAACAAAGCAAATTTTCTTGTGAACCTATGCCACAAATCTCCACTATCAAATCAATCAATTATAATCAACAATTATAACAATCTCTCAAGCAAACTCTCAATCTAATCAACCCAACATGAGTGATTCTCTCACAACAACCTAAAGCTATCTTAGATTTCTCTCCCACACACAATCTCACACACACTAAAAACTAAATGTAAACTGCTTATTTATATTAACACAAACTTGGACTCCAAGAATCTCTTTCCTATTAGGTTTCTTGTCCACCAATTAAAAAATCTCTAAAAAATCCTAATTCAAATCTAATTAGGAAATTAGGTCAAAATCCTAACATAATTGAATTGACATGTGGACTGAGGTAGAATTATTATTTTATTATATATATATTATAATATATAATGAAAAATTGACTAGTATATGTGAAAAATATTTATATTTATATAAATAAAAGTTAATTAAATTAATTAAAGATTGGGCGAAAGGGACAAATTAACAAAACCAAATTATGAATGCCCAGCAAAGTGGCTTTATAACTTTTGTTATACTAGGATTTTAGAATTTCATTGTGTTAAAAGTATATTAATTTGTATTACCTTCGGATTTCCCTAGACAAATTAATTTGTGTATTTGTGGAGCAGGTGACGGCAAGAAAGGAGGAGAGAAAAGTAGTTGTAGCAAAACCAGCAACATTGGAGGGCGAATCAGAGGTTAATTACAGGGCTCCTAATCTTATTCACAGAATTTTAAGTCTTTTCAAGAATGTTCGACCTGGCTCTGATCTCACCCACTTTAAGGCAAGCTTTCCCTCTTTATTTTCTTGCAACTACTAGGTTTTTGAGTAACAAATTGGTACTAGTATACTCTCTTTCAAAACTATTAACGAATAAAAATACAGATTCACAATTTATTCCTTGAGTCTTCTGACGACTGACATTATTTTTTAAAGACATTAATTTCTTTCTAACTAATATTGGACGGCAGAATTTGATTGGCTATTGAAGGGGCACTTTTTCTCTATCATATAATTAATACTCTAAAAATTATATGATTCACGTTTTATATCAATCATACACATGTATGAATATAATGCAACAAGGTAGGTGGCAGGTGATGTGCATCAATCATGACTTTTCTTAATAGTTTTGGGAACAATATCTATTTTTTATGAGATACATATGGGGTTTGATGACTGCCTTCACTAAAACTTAATTTTTTTTTAAGAGATCCAACAAATCCTATTACTTATTTTTCCCTTTATTAAGAACAATTACTACTGTTCTTAAAAACATTTTAAACACCTTTTTCAAGAACAAATACTACTGTTTTTAAAAACATTTTAAACACACATCCGAGTATTTGCCTCAACTGGTAAGATGCATGCTCTCTAGATTATAACATCTTAGATTCGAATCCCACTATATGTGAGTTTTATGCAACTTTATGCTGGATTTGTCGGTTGTTTATGACATTCCTTAGCAATTTCTAATTTTAAATAAAAAATTACAATAAGAGGTTGTATGACCTTAGATAAGCCTTATATTGGATTTTAACACTAAATTTTTTAAATAAATTCAAAATAATTTTTTAAAATATTTTATTAATATAATTAAGTTATAAATTCTGAATTAAAATGAGGCCTAAATAAGTTTAAATGGACAGGCGGAGTAGGACCTTATTAAATAAGCCTTATGAGGTGTCTATTGGGCCTAAGCCATGTATCTTTACTATGAACTATGCTCGTCAATACTGGTTATCACAATGGCGAGTCGCGTGCTAATTGCTAAGCTATCTACGACTGGATCATAACTCGTTCGACTTTTTCACACTTCAATTTTTTTTTTTGTCTTATGCCTTTTTGTCCAAGGACATTCAGCCTAAAAACTTCAGTTGTCCTCTGAGTTTTCAAATTCAAGACAGTTAAACCTTTAAATTTTTCAAATTCAAGACAAGTTACCTTCTTTGTCATAGTGCAAATTAATCCAAATTTGGGAAGTTAATGGGAAATTGTCACAATTTTAGTTTATGGAGCAAAGTGTTTTTAGCCTCATAGTTCATGGGGTAAAAAGGCTAATAAACCATTAATTTTTTTTTATTTTGAAGTTAGTAGGGATTGAAACTTAGTTATTGAAACTAACTACGTGTCCAATACTTTACTGCAAGTAGAACTGGCAAATGGGCTGGTCGGGTTGGATTTGGGTTGGGTCAGTTTCGGGTTAAGGAAATTTTGAGTCATACGGATTGGGTTGGGTTGGGTTGGGTTGGATTTGGATCGCTCACATGTCGGGTCATTTGGGTTCGACTCAATTCTAGGTTGGGTCGTTTTCGGTTTCGTGTCATATGGTTCGAATAATTTCGAGTTTGAGCCCGGGTTTTTTAGTTCAGGTTGTTACAGTTCATTTTTTCGGATTGAATAGTCGGGTCATTTCGGGTTTCAAATTTGATTCAAGTCATTCAAGTTTGCGTTTTTTTAAGTTTAAATCAAATTTTGATTTCCATTCTTATAATTTGGGATTAATAAAAATTCTTTTTAAATTATAGTTATAACAAAGGTCGGTATTGTCTAAAACAATATTTTTATTTTATGAATGAGGTTTTCAGCGTAGCTAAGAACGGTATGAAGGGCTAGAAAGCTCACCTATAACTTACCTTATTGGGATTTGGAACCCAAGGTGCTTTACTGGGTATACTGAGTATAGTGCCGAAGACGAAGGAAATAAAGTAAAGCAAAGGTAGTGTTATGCTCAAAGACCGGCTCTCTAGATCTGTCATGGAAGGGGGAAAATTGATTGCTTAGTCTTTCAACTAACTCTTTTTTTTTTGTGACATTTGTTCGATAACTTAATATTAAATTTTTACTATAGAAAATACAATTAGTCTTTACATATCGATTCATTAAATTTGTCAATTTGACAATAATTATAGAACTCATTATCCATGGTTTTAACTTCTATACATTCATGGTTCAAAAGTTTAGTATAAGGACCAAAGTAGAGTACATTAATAAAACTGATAATTCCAATCTTAGAGACTCGAGTCTTAATTAATCGGCATATATATATATATATATTATACATATTATATAAGAATGAAAATTAAAAAATAACTTTCTTAAAAAAAATTGAACAATAACTTGATCCAATGATCCTTGGCTAATATATAAATTAAATATCTAAACTAAATTAACCACAACATTTAAAATTTAAATTGACTTAAATTAATTATGCAATGCATATGTTTTAACACTAATTTAAACTAATTAATAAAAATTAGTTTAAATTTTGATTATGTATTAATGACTACATCAAGTATTTATTTTTGTTTTGAAAGAACAATTAGTATTAACTTCTATTATCCATCTAATTTTATTTATAATGATTTGGACAAACAGTGGTTTTTTAGTTTACCTTTTCATAAGTTATAATATAGCTTATAATCCAATTTATTTACCTCTTCAAATTTATATAACCTATAAATATATTATATTAATTAAAATATTAATTGGTATTGATTTTTTATATGAACTATATTATATTAAAGTATAAATATTTAAATAGTTAGAAAATTATTAATTTAATTCTAATAATCAAAGTAAAACTAATATATATATATACTAAATAGTATTTGAAACACCCAATGAAATTACTAAAGGCTCCAAATCAGGATTAATGAGGAGCCAGCATTTTGTCCTTTTTTGTCTTTTCACACTTGGTAAATTATAGAAAAGTCCAAACTAGATTTTTATCATTCCTTTACCTATTTGGTCATTTTGGTAATTGCAAGTCCTTTGAAACCGTTTTGGGAAATCATTAGTGTGGACGTATTTATTGTTGGGAGAATTCCTCTTTAGTGTATTAAAAAGCTAAATAATCTATGATTGGTGATATAGAGAAAATTAATCCTTCATCTATACTAACTATTTTTTTAATTAAATAGAACTTTGCATTAACTATATAAAGAAGTGGAATTAATCGTTACTTAGTTCAAGTTCATTTAGAATGCCTTAAGACATGCAATTATTTTCTCCAATTGGCATAGACTTTAATTTTTGTGATACTAGATAAAAAATAGGTTAATCATTTAGGTATTGTATGTTTTTAACAGTAGACATTATATAAGCAAGCTTTACAATTTAGATGATATAATATGTTTCAAGCAAACCCAGTTTTCCATTTATAGATTAATAGTTGCTGTTTAGAAATATGTAATAAATTTTAGATCATGTTTCAATAGAAGGAATTCTTAAACAATCTAAATTTTTTAACGTTCGACGCGCCAGCGCGAACCGAACCACTTGTTTCTATTATTTGTAACAATCAATATTAATGGTACAGTTTCAATTAAAGACTAAAAAATTTAGCAATAAATATAATGAGATTTGATGTGGTAAAATTGGATTAAAACTATCAAATATATAATGTTTGCTAATTTATTTTACAATTTTTAGTTTTTACAGTTTCAATATAATTAATTCTAATTCGGGTCATTTCGGGTTAATCTATCGGGTTGATCAGTTTCGGGTCATTTCGGGTTCGGTCACCCAAAATTTCGGGTCATTTTTCGGTTGGGTAGTTTCGGTTTCGGATTGGGTGGATTCGGTTTGTTGACTTTTTTTGTCAAATCAGATTTGATCGGGTTTGGTTTCGAACGGTCGGGTTGGGTACCCGCAACCGGGTCAGATTTTGCCAGGTCTAACTGTGAGACTACATGGTTGATGGCTCTCCCTTAATTATTAGTTTTTATAGACTTTTTCAATAGATTAGATAAAAATAGTATGTTAAGATGAATTGGTTGGTTCGAAATTTAGATTATATATCTATATAGATGTATATAGTATTAAGTATCTCTTATTAAAAGATTAGGATGTGGTGCTTTCTTAAGTCATTTGTAAATAACGGTGGAATGGATTGGATTTGATTGGCAAAGTGCAGCTACCACCTACTTTCAACTTCCCAAAGTCACATCTTCAATGTTATGGGGAAATGTTGTATTGTACCGGCAGTGTGGACATGCTGAGCAGATGCAACCAGTCCGAAAACTCCCTCGACAGATTCACATCAGTTGTGGCTTGGAGCATTTCAATGTTGCGTCCGGTAACCTTCGGGGTTGCCCCTTATAACCCTATTCTCGGCGAGACTCATCATGTCTCCAAGGGAACTCTCAATGTCCTCCTTGAACAGGTGCCAACCTTAGCTTAGCTTCATTAGTTTTTACTCCATAACATGAGGTTTGATATCTTTAATCAAACTAATCTTAATGCTGATCATCCCCCTGTTTCTGCTAATTTTAATGCTAATCCTAATGTTACAGGTTTCTCATCATCCCCCTGTTTCTGCTCTCCATGCAACTGACCAGAAACATAATATTGAACTCAACTGGTGTCAACACATTGTTCCTAAATTCTACGGTACCTCATTATTACTCTTTACTTTTCTTATCTTATATAGTTAGACTTGGACTTAATGCACAATTTGACATTCAACTATCTAAAAACTAACAATTTCACTTAGCTTCAATTTTTATTCGAGACAATTTTCATGCTGACATGTATTTGCTTTAATTTTCTTTTGAGCAATGTGCGGCGGCGTGCTTAGACACTGACACGTGGCTTGACATTGTCCAAAAAATCAAAATACGGGAGTGAAATTGCATAAAATAGAAGTTCAAAGGCTATATTGTCACATATTGAATATTGTGAGGCTCAAATTTGTGTATAATGTTTGATTATACTACATAAGTTGAAATAACAGTGATTGTTTTTCATTTGGTGACTTATTTTTGTTACGGATTGCAGGTACTTCGGTTGAAACTGAGGTGGAAGGGAAGAGGCAGCTGAAGCTTCTAAATCGAGGTGAAACATATGAAATGAATGCTCCAAACCTTTTGATAAGATTTCTTCCGGTGCCCGGGACCGATTGGGCAGGAACTGTTAGAATCAGGTGCCCAGAGAGTGGCCTTGGAGCAGAGATACACCTTGGACCCAAGTCTTTTCTAGGGCTTAGAGGTAACCATAGATTAGTTAGAGGAAAGATATATGAAACATCAACAAAGAAAACTCTCCTTCAACTTAATGGCCACTGGGATAGGTATATATATATGCAGAGCAAGTAACAAGCTTTTATGCATTCTTTCAAATTTCGTAATCTATCTATAAATATAATTATATTCCTAATTCCGTGCAGAACTGTTACAATGAAGGACATTAATAGTGGAAAGCTTACGGTTTTATATAATGCAAGAGAAGTCTTGTCCGGGATGAAAACTCCTATTGTTAATGATCTCCAGGTGGGTAATTTCTTCGCAAGTTTTTTTTTTTTTGGGTACATTGGAGTGTTGCTGGGGGAGGGGGAATGCTGAGGCTGAGATTCGAATCTCGGAGCTGCCGGATATCCAACTCCTAATGGAGATGGGTAAACCGTTTAGGCTAAACTTTGGGTTCAATTCTTTTATATGTTTGTTACAAAGGAAAAGGCTTAGGAAGGAAATTTATCAATCCAATGGTTGACCTACAAAGTAGCATGTATGATTGAGCATCACAACCATTGAATTGAGCAAATCTCCTTCCTTTCTACCAAACCAACCATAAAAGATTTAAACCCTTTTAATGGTTTTCTTTTTCTTTTTTCTTTTCCCAATTAGGGAGTTGGATCAAGTGAATCAGCTGCAGTGTGGAGTGAGGTAAGCCAGGCCATAATGAGCCAGGATTGGGAGAAAGCAAAAGAAGCAAAGAATTATGTTGAGGAGAAACAGAGGGAGCTGTTGAGGGAAAGAGAGTCAAAAGGAGCAACTTGGGTCCCTCAATATTTCACAGTGTCTTACTCCAAAGATGGTGGTTGGGATTGTTCACCTACTCAACAATGGGTTCCACCTGCTCCAATTGTTGTTCCACTTTCATAACCATCAACTTCTTTCAACACCAAAAACTTGAATCTTATCAGCTCAATTATATTTATACTTGGGGTTTACATCATGTTGATTAATTCATGGTATAGCTGCAACTTGGAACCAAAAATTATATTCTTGCTGTAATGTAAACTACTGAATGCTTAATCTGAATTATGTTCTTTAATATGATGCACTCTACTACTGTTTTACTTGATATTTACTGTAAAACTATGGTGTGCTTTCGTGGTCCCTATGATTCAAAATTCTAAAAGTTGGTACTAATTCTTATCCAATTATTTGATGCCTATATGGATGTTTGGTATATATATGCATGTCATTAAAATTAAGAGTAACAAACAATACAGTCCTTTTCACAACAAAGTTTCAATCTATAAAATTCTAAACCTACTAAATCATATATGTAAAGGAGACGAAGTTGGATGAAAAGCATTGTTTTGATGTTTTCTTCTTGACTGAATTTACATAATAAAATTACATTATTAATTCCACATATAAAACAATCTATTTATGCAGTAAATTTGAAAGAAATAAAAAATTTGCTTATATACAAAAACAGAGAGAAATAGATGAACATTCAAACTCCATTTTTTTTATTATTAATCCTACCTCTAAAATAATAATGGAGAAGCTACTTCACGGTAATGCAATGAATCTCCCTTAAATCAGATTCACTCCTGCGAGTAAAAGATATCTCCCGAATGGTCTCCAAAATCGGTTTCCAAGAACGTCGCCTTGCCCTGCACGGCATCTCCTTTATTCTTGAAGAAGAAGCAATAATTTTTGGAGACACAGATTTTGCGGTGGCCGTAAGCCTCTTGACAAGAGAGGCCATGTCGAGCGGAGAAACATAATCCTGTAAGGTTGAGAGTGGAAGGACGAAGTAGATGTGGCCTCGTTGGAGTTGGGTTTCAGGATTCAGCGGCTTCGACCCGGCGCACGTCGACACAAGTTGAGCGGCGGTGCAAAGGAACTGCTTCGGCGGCTCGCCCATGACTTCACTCACCGAAATTGGATGGTTCAAGTCCTCAACGTAACCATCGAGGTGAACCAGGCGGATTGCGTCGAATGGGGTGCAAGTGGAACTCGATGATTTACATGATCTGCAAGACAAACAACTCCCCATTGCTCTGTTTTCTTCTGTTTTTATGAATCTGTAGCTGTAAAATATATATATATATATATATATGTTATATTATCTTATCTTATCTTACTATCTTACTATACTACTATATAAAATCACGAACTCAAAAATTTTAATTGGGAAATTTCATAAATACCCTTAGTATTATAGTTTAAAATTTTTTTAATAAGTATTCTTTTTAGTCATTTAACTTTTTCTTATTAATTATGGAAAGATATTGTAAATTCAATATTTAATTTTTTTAAATTATAGGAAAATATTAATAAGAAAAGTATAAATTAAACCTGCTTGCGAGAAGAGATGACAACAGAAGCACCTTCCAAAGCAAGCCGCTCTGTAATGCCCAAACCAATGCCTTGAGTGGCAGCAGTCACAATTGCAACTTTCCCTTCAAATCTTCTTGCTAATATCTTCTCCATTCTTCAATCTACCACAAACCCAAATCAGATTTACATTATATATATATAGTATATAATGTCTACACGCCATTGTTTAAAATAATTTTTTCAAAATTGATACCATACTACAAAGTCAAAGACTCCAAGGGCTGCCTTTCGTTGAACAAAAATATATACTCTGTCAAAGGAAATGGCTTCTTTCTTTTTGCATTAGCAAATTTGCAAGCTGTGTTACCGTAATATATTTGCTTTTGTTAGTTTTAATTATAAAAGCCGTGATGTTATATAGTTGTCTAAAGACTTTGAATTATAATTAATAATTTACTTTTCATAATTATTAATAAAATATATTAAATACCCATCGTCACATCTTTTTTTTGGCCAACACCGCCACATCTAATTATCTAAGTATTGTTAAACCTATATACAACATCGAAGCTATCTTTGTTTGTTATTATGACTACCTACAAATAAGAAAAAGAAAGGTATTGAAAATATTATTACTAATATTTCCACCCAAAAAATTATTACTAATACATATATGTCGGTTTACTTTATATTTACTTTACCTTATAATAATAATAGAAAAGTTGAAGTGTGAATCCCGCTAGATTTTCTTTTTGGCCAGAATGAATCCTACTATATTATTTATTCCTTTTCTCTCACCTTTTTTTAAACAATTTATTTTATAGAGAATGAGAGTTTTACTTCAAAACTTACCCTATTGCACGAGCTTTTTTTTGGCCAACAGAAATTATTGCACGAGTACGACATATACTTATGTTAAAAAAAAATCTATGATAAACAAAACAAAAAGTTTTCCCTCAAATTATTGTTCAATGTTCAAAACATTCCAGTAAAATTCAAAACAGCCATACTATATTTTTGAAAATGTGTATGTTATGTATAGAATAAGACTTTTGTTATAAATTAAAGTTAGTGGTGATTATCTAAGAAGAAATCTATATAGCTAAATTGAATTTTATTTCATCTCCTTATAGGGATAAAGGGTATTAACTATTAACTCTCTATATTTCTCATAACCTTAGAATTAAACTTATGGTCCTAATTATTTTCACAATTATTAAATATATAAATTTTTTTAGGACTTTATTCTTCCTTTTGATATAGCCTTAAAAATCACATTCAAGCTCAAAGTTGAGTTAGTAATTAATGGTACATAGCTTTCGTAAAAAAAAACAAAAAAACAAAAGACAAAAAAAAACAAAAACAAAAACAAAAACCAAAACTAGGTAGCTGATAGCCTAATACAGAAATTATGAGTAAAACTAGAAATTTTTATTGCCATACTCACTATTCATTGATTACTTTGTAATCAAATATCATAAGCGCATAATCCTAAAAAAAGACTCACTTCCGTATTATGATATAGTCACACATGTGAATAATTCTAAGATCAATGTATAACATTAATTTATCGCACCTTTAGAAAAATGGTAAATTTACCAAAAACATTTTTGGAGGTTAATGGTGGAAAGAGGAGAAATAAAAACGCCCAATCAAAGTTTGAAAATAATTTGAGATGGGTGGAAGGCAATCTTCCCCACTGAAACTGTAAATAAAGTTATATTATATTTTATATTTTCCAAATATGAATAATAGTATTAATTAGAAGTATACAATACTGCAAACATAATTTTTTTTGGTAAATTTTGATCCTTAAGGTTTAAATTTTGACACTTAACTACTGTTAAAGATTTGATAACAGAAACTAAACTCAGTCTCAAAGTTTAAACTTTAAGAAATTAGAAAACATAGCTTTTTACAATTGCCCGAAACTTGAAAGCATATCAAAGATGGAATTATCCAACAAAACTTTGAAGATGATCAAAGGAAAAAGTCGGGGTGGGAAAGTATGAAGTGGAAGGAAACAAAGTAGGAAAGTCCGCCAGAAGATGATCTAATGTGCATATGTGCATATTTACCCTAATAAACAATGAGGAACATGTAATGATGCAGTTGACACAACATAGAAATCAATCTGACAATCAAACCAAAATTACATAGAGAGATTATCAAAATTTCGTAGTGTTGTTACCAAATTTTCACATAGAGATTATCAAAACTTCATAGTGTAGTTATCAAAATTTCATACAGAGGTTACCAAAATTTCATAGGGAGGGAGGTTACCAAAATTTGTGCTTATCAAATTCCTAAAGAGGTTAACAAAATTTTATAGGGAGGTTATGAAAATTTTATGGAAAGGTTATCGAAAATACATATAGAGGATATCACAGTTTCATTCTCATAGGGAGGTTATCAAAATTTCATGGTGTGGTTATCAAAATTTTCATACTGCGGTTACCAATTTTATTTAGTGTGATTATTAAAATTTTATAGGCAGATTATCAAAATTTCACACTGAGATTATCGAAATTTCATAGTGTGGTTACCCAAATTTCATAGTGTGGTTATCGAATTTTCATAGGGAGGTTATCGAAATTTCATATTAGGTTATCAAATTTGCAAAATGTGGTTATCAATATTTCTACGCTGGAGCATGAAAATAACTACCAAAATGACATAGAATAATATTGAAAAATTAGTGCAAATTAGGTTTCCCTTCATTACATTTAAATAGAGTTTATTGTAAAGTGGACTCGCCAAATAAAGCTTTCTAAAAAGCCTAAAACCTCAACTTCCCGATTTAGCACGTTTGAGCGCCAAACGTTGTTCTCAGGAAAATGCTCATTCCAAGTACATTATTTGTGAAACCAACGCTCAAATGTTATGTTTCAGAGTGAGTAAGCTAATTGGAAAGTGGGTTTGCCAACAAAAAAACTTTCTTCAAAGCCTAAAACTTAAACTTCACGATTTTGCGTGTTTGTGTGCAGAACGTTATTCTTGAGAAAATGTTAATTCCGAATGCATTATTTGTGTAACCATCGCTCATATGTCATGTTTCAGAGTC
>AWUE01022190.1:0-20713 GCA_001974825.2 Corchorus olitorius
GATACATATATAACCTTTTTATAACCTTTATAGCTTTTTCAATAACTAACTATTGTAACTTTAATAACTGCATTTATTGATTAAATTGTTACTAAAATTACTTACCATTAGATGTTATTGCATTTGTTGGTGTAAAGCGTTTTTCATAACTACATAGTGTTTTTAGTAACTGTGTATTATAAATTTGATAGGATCCATTGTTGATGAAATTGTTTACTAATGAAAATTTACTGAATTTGTTGGTTCACGTATAGTTTTTTTATGCTATATATAATTTTTCAATAACTAATTACTATAAATTTGATAACTTATTGATAAAATGGTTAACAAAATTTACTTATATTGAAAAATTGATGAGTTTAGCAGCCTCCACCACGGCAAGGGTGAGAACACAAGTTCGATCCCCCGGAAGTGCAGTTGTTGGGAGGGCTTTAACCTTCACGCTTCCCATCCGAAAGGGATTAGTCTCAGACCCAAAGGGTTTGGGGATACTCTTGGTCAAACTAAAAAAATTGATGAGCTTATTTCCCAATAATTTTTAGAATTTGGACAAATTTAATATTTTCACTAGATATTATCCCCGCACATTCGTGTCGGGTTTTTCAGTTTATGATTGGAATTAAGTAATTTCAATTCTAAATACACTTTTATCTTATGTAATAATAATTAAATTAAATTAAATGGAAGAAATATTGTTAGAATTCTAATGTCTATTCAAATAATTATCTATTGGATCCCTACAAAAAATTTTCTACTGGAAAAAGGAAATAGAGTTTTACTTTAATTACAATTCAATGTTCATTTTCCAAAAAAATAATTCAATGTTCCAAATATTATTTAGAATTCTAAATATATAATAACATATATTGGTTTTCTCCAACCAATCAATTTTGGACAAATGTCAATATGAGAAAAGCCAAATGTTGAGCATACAACAGTTTGAGGATAACTTTAATAGTAAGGTATAAATTAACAAAAAAATGTATATTACACAAGATGTAATTTAAAATCAGTTTTCATTAAACTTTAATCTCACGTGTGGAACAATGGCAAAGTACTAAAAGAAACCCACATATTACACAAAAATGTAATATATAAAGTTAAAACTTTATATCTTAGTTAAAAAAAAATGACAACCTTCACCATTACTAAAAGTTAACTAAATTTATTAAGGATGTATCTTTTCAAACTTAACAAAAACATTATATTACACAACATGTAAATTAAAATCGGTTTCCATCAAACTTTCACCCCACGTATGAAACACGTGGCAAAGTACTAGTATAGACGGTAGACAAGACTTCGAGTAAATAGCCCTGTTGCAGGCCAACTAACTTCTCTTTCGAACCAAAATCTTTCCACACTTGGGATATTTTAGACGGTTTTGCACTTTAGTTCGATATCTATTATATGAACTTTGGTCTATATATATAATATAATATTAATATTATTAATAATATAGTAATAATAACTCTTTAACCCTTTTTAATTTGGATTTCCCTTTTCACTTTGGAATATTTTCACTGAATCTATCATTCTACATGGGTACAGGCTGGACTGGATTCGGGTCAGATCCATGCTTGATATTAGTAAATGAGTTGCTTGTACAAGCCCAACCCGTTTCTCAAATGGGTCTAAAATTTTTTTCAAAGCTTGTTCAAATTTTATAAAGTTTTGTCTAAGCCTGCCACTTTATTAATTAAAGTTATTTATTATTTTTTAGTTAATATAATTCCTACCCATTGTTTTTGTCATCTTGGGAAATTACTTACATCCCCTTTCGACTTTTAACGTGGAAGAACCTTTTTGTCCCACTTTGGTCTTTTATCAAATAGCTTATTACTTTAAAATCCTTCTAATCTTAACCTTTTGTTTAAAATGCTTTTGGATTAATATTTGATGTACTGTGCATAGGGGCTATACACTGTCAGTTCATCAAATTGTGACACCTCATTAATGAGGCAAAATAAAATCTTCAAGGTCCTTTTTAATAAAGCTTTCACATGCGACGCCCGTGACCCAACATGTTTTGATTGAATATTTTTATGAAATTTTGATAATTTACATATGAAATTGTGATAAACTTCGTATGAAACTTTGATAACCTAACTATGAAATATTAATAAACCTTTCTATGATTTTTGATAACCTCCCTGTAAGATTTTGTTAATTTTCCTATAATTTTTTAATACTATAGTATGAAATTTCGACAATTTCTCTATAAGACTATATATCATTATCAGGTTGAGCTCCTCTATTTTGTACTATATAAATCATTCATATTAAGTTCTTCCATTCGTAGATCGAGCTCGTCCGTTCAGTCGTACAAACATATATAATTCATATTGAACTCCTCCATTTGATAGTATATACATGTACACATTCAAGTTGAGCTCCTCCACTCGGTAATATATAGAGCACGTATGTTATCACACTGAGTTCCTCTATTCAGCATTCCTCCACATAGCATATAATTATCAATTTAAGCTCCGTTCATTCAACATTACTCCAAATGGTACATTATAAGTTTGAGTGCTCTCATGTTCACCAACCTTCTATGGAGCATATTATTTATTTCATCTCTTTCGTTCGATATTCTTCTACGGAGTACATTGTCAGCTCGAGTTCTCGTATCCACCATCATTCCTAGAGCGCACTCTCCTACTCAATCCTCAAAAATTGAGCACTCCCCTTTCCGGCATTCATGGCGTATCTCTCATTCATCTCATAGAGCACCATATAGTTCGAAAGAGAGGCGCATTACCAAATCGAACATTGTACGACTCAACACTCTCCACATGGAGTATACATCCAGATTGAATACCCTTACGTTCGACACTATCTAGTTATGCGACCGGTAAGCTTATTTAGCTCAGATCGTCCCAGCTTGTCCACCTGATGCTCAGTTTATAGCCGTATGTGCAATCATTTTAAAACCGCCCTCATACCTATGGGACAATGTTAGGCACATATAGAACGGCCCAAAGCCACACTATATATATATATAGCGAGAGAGAGAGAGAGAGAGAACTACTCCACACATAAGGTAAAAGTTCATTAACTCCACTATTTAGATCTTAAGCTCTCTAAACACCTTAAGACCCCACTAACTTCAGTATCTCCAAACACCTTATTATCCTACTAACTCCAATATCAAAGAGGATCTCATCTGGACAAAAAACTCGGGGCCCTTATCTCATGGTTCGCTTTATTATAGATCACACAAACTTCGCTATTTGATTGATGAGTCTCTCTCTCTATAAAGTTTCGACAGCTCACGTTTAACCCTTGTCCTTAGTGCATTTAACCTCCAATCTCATTGTAATATAATAATCTCTTCTAGTTGTGAGAAAAAAAATATATGAAATTCACAACCTTGCAACGGTATAAATTATCGAATCACACAATATAATTAATTTATTTTATATTTCCAATCGAATAATGTTGAAAAAAGTGTTACGTAACTCAAATATCAAAGGAAACACTAAATTTAAAGGATTACGCAAGAACGCGGCATGATAATCCAGACACCTTCACCCAAGACCTAAATTTCTTGCCCAATTTCAAACATATAATTTTTTTTATTAAGAACAAAAGCAAACAATCATCAAAATTCGTATATACGTTTAAAAATTCAACTCCTTTGAAAAATCATTTTAAGAAATCATCAAAGATAGGAAAAAAATGATGAAAATAAGTTACTCTTTTTTCGGCTTTTTTTTTTTGCAATCTAATCCGGTTTAGTTCTTATAATATGATTATACATTAAAAAATTCAACTCCTTTTGAAAAAATCGTTTTAAACAATCATCAAACATAGTCAGGAAAATAATGAAGAAAATATCATTTCGGCCCAATAGGCCCATTAGGCCCGTTTGAATCCATGAAGCCCAAATTACCAAGCTAGATGTCTTGAGGTCTAAATATGATATTCTTAAGCCCAAAGAAGGAGTTCAAGACTCCAAGTCCAATCAGTATTTATGATGCAGTAATGATTCAGCCCTGATGTAACATTGTTAAATCCTATTTAAAGGAGGACTTAATAAAAGCAGTTTTGGAAGAAAATTCATGACTTTTGATCCGGAGCTCAGAAAAATGCAAATGAGGTGTCGTTCGAAAGAGGATTCTAAGATCTACAACTTTTTTGTTTATCTCGAGACCTAATTCTGTCGTTCCGGTGGACGATTTTGCCCTTGAAATTTATTAACATAATTGATCTTCTCCTAAACCGACTTGAAGAATGTTTTGAACGAAAATTTAGATGGTAAAAATGATATGGAACATTCCTATTGGTCATGTTGGATCCTAATTAATGAGAATAATCTAAATTTCCATTATTTTAATAATTCAATAATTAAAATATTATTTAATAATGACAATTTAGAAATATATTTGAAAAAAAAATGATACAATAGTAAAACATAAAATTTCCCCTTATTCGTACTTTTATATATAGTATAGATATAGATTTAAATAATCTATTTATTATTTTAATAAAAATCCTTTTCTTATAATTTTATTCTCACTCCCTTCTCTCCCCTTTCTCCCCCCTAACTTCTGACGTTCTTCCTGCTTCCTCTATTCAGAAAATCGATGGAAACTATATAGATACCCACCAAAAAAAATTCCTATCCCAAAAATCAAATCGAATATATAAACAAAAATGGGTTTGCCATCTGCTGACATAAATAAACAACAATCGAATTCCACTTTCCGGTGGCTTTAATTACCCCAACCGTGTCCACAACTCCACCGTGATTATAAAAATAATATTTAGCATAGCACAGTTTGGGCTTCTAAATTTTGGAGATACATTGATCTTTCTGATCCAAAGATTAGCTAGGAACTTAGGACGATGAAAAGTGAGTAATCAAACTCACGTTTTCTTTCATACATCTTCAACAATTATTTTATGGTTAAAGCAAATTTTTTTTTGAACAAAAGAACCCAAATTTGTTTATTTGAAGCAGACAACCATGCCAAGAAATTCAAATTGCTTTGTTTGAAGCATGCTATAGGCTTTAAAATTTGAGAGATGCAGATACTACAAAAGATACGGAAGAAAATTGTGATGATTATGAATCTGGAATTTTATATCATCGGAGAAAAATTTTAAACGTTTTTTTTTGCCATAAAAAATTTTAACGTTTAATTAGGTGAAAATAATTATTTGGGTTTTAAGACATTTAATTAATAATTAAATAATACTCCTTCGTGGTATGGAGTACCTACAAAGAGTAAGATATTTAATTTTAAGAACTTCAAAACTTTTGATTTTGTTGATTGGTGAGGTGTCAACATATGGTGAACTCACTCTGTATAGAATTGATACATTATTAGTGCATCAAATATTAACCCTTGTCTTTTTATGTAATTTTAAAATCTGACTTCAATTAATAGTATTCCCACCTATTTAAATTGCATGATTATTGGTGTTCCCACCTTTTCAAATTGAATGCCCTTTATGTAGAAAAAAATTACATGTCCTTAGGTTTCCGGTTCAGATGACAAAAAAATCCATATATTCTTATCTATTGACTATTGGGCTGTTAAGAATGAAGGAAATTTAGGAAGAAAGAAAAATGGAGAAATAGATGGACAGAGCCAAGAAAGAAGAGAATAAAAATTTTAGATGAGAAAATATTATTTCTTGTTACCAACTGGTTTACAACGTGGGTATATAAAGAAATATGTTCAAGGGTAACTACCTAGAGTGATTGCCTAGAATCACGCCACTAACAAGAGTTGTGCAAAAGGAAATAACTGACACAAAATAACTTAAAGAAAATTAACTAATTATTAAGTAGTAAAATAGTCTAACGCATAAGCTTGTATCATTACTCCCCTCTTCTATAGCAACCTTGTCCTCAAGGTTGAAGGTAGGATATGTGGAGTCGTGGAGAGCACAACTATTGGTATCAAATTCTTTGGCCAAAACCAATTCCCCTGGCCGAAATCCAATGAAAACCTCCAAGGGAAGTTCAATCGTGACTTGCGGTAAAGTTTCCAGTACAAAATCCTTGCAATTTTTGGACTCTGAACAATAGGGAAAGCTTTTGAATAGTGCTTCAAGAACTTGTTTTTCTGCATGTTGTTCAACACCAGATACAACGTTGCTTTGCCATTCTTCAACTTGGGTTCAACTTCAATGTCGTCTTTGCCTTGATCGATGGAGATTTCTTCACTCTCTGTCAGTTTAGAATCGTCTTCCATTGACGCCAAAAACGCTTCAACAAATTCCTTAAGAGTAAGCTGCATTTGATCAATGATTTGATCAAATTTGTGGAAATGATCAATGATTTGATCAAATTTGTGGAACTCATCCATGGAGGGAGTAAGCTCAACGAAAGCACCAATGTTAGGAATGAAGGAAATTTAGGAAGAAAGAAAAAGGGAGAAATAGATGGACAGAGCCAAGAAATAAGAGAATAGAAATTTTAGATGAGAAAATATTACTTCTTGTTACCAACTGGTTTACAACGTGGGTATATAAAGAAATATGTTCAAGGGTAACTACCTAGAGTGATTGCCTAGAATCACGCCACTAACAAGAGTTGTGCAAAAGGAAATAACTGACACTAAATAACTTAAAGAAAATTAACTAATTATTAAGTAGTAAAATAGTCTAACGCAGAAGCTTGTATCATGGGCTTTCCGGGAGATTCTGTAATTTTATATGTTGCCAAAGCCTTTTTCCTTTTTGAGCCAATTTTTCTAGCACGGTATGGTGTGAACACTATTACATTCATTAAACCAGTTTAATAGTCTTTAAAACATTCTCACAAGTAAGAAAACTGAAGCGACAAAAAATAGTGAAGTAAAATTGAACTCGAGGAGGTCAAATTATTAACAATAGTGGAGGAACGTAAAAATGAAATGGAATCCATTTGCCGCTTAATAGCCTTTAAATTGTTGATTGAACAAATTATTAACAATTTATTCTGGAAATATTAAGAACTGAAAACTAATTATGGATTTTGAAAAAGTAAACTCCATTATATGTAATTATATTTCCTTATAAGCTTTTTTATATTAATGTACCAAAAATAAGTTTTTTTTTTTATATTTAGATGATATGAAAAGGAAAAAGAATGGATGCCCGAAGCGTAACGGATGCGCAAGCTGTGACTTGCATTTCATATCAGCATGTATTGAATTATTTAGAATGAATGCAAGCACTTTTAATCATGTTCTATTTCAATTTACAAAACAAGAAAATGACTGAACAGATTTACAATTTCCCATATCATACTTTCTATAATTGTTTATGAAATAGATGCATCAAATAAGTAAGAACAACCTAAATAAAAACATGCCTGTAGGCTGTAGCGTTAGTGCAGGCTATCCCTCTTGTATATATTATTATTATCTAATAATCAAAGTTAAAGGAATTAATATTAGGACAATGATTTGATCTATGTCAACCCCCCCACATGTGTGTGTATAGTCTGCTAAATTCGACTGACAATATATTATATAATTTTTCTTAATATTAATAGTAATTTTTTTAGCTAACAATAGCCTAACATATCTTATAAATCAATTTATTAATTTAAGTTTAATTAAAAATTTATATTATTAGGTAAATGGGCCGGGCTTGAAACTCAAAACCAAGCTCGGCACGTTTTCTAAACAGGTTGGCTCTCTCTTCTCCAACGAATCTACAGATTAACATTCTATGTCAAACCTCCTCTAGTTTGGTTTTAGTTTTTTAGTTTTTAGCTTTTTTTTTTTTATAGTTTTTTTGTTTCAATTAGGGAGTTATAGTTTATTTGTTTTTACTTCCCCTGTCATTGTTTTTTAAAATGAGTTCTAGTAATAGCTGGCACACCTAGAAGATGTTATGGCTACCATGGCCAAATCCAAATAAAAAATTTGGCGTTGGTTGTTCAAAGGCAGTTGCAATTACATACAAAAGTGTTAATTGCATTCCATATATATATATATAGGTTTTATCAAGAAGGAAAAATTCAAGAAAAAAAAGAAAAGAAATTCACCAAAGCCATTATTCCTCTTCTTCAACTTTGAATCCTAAGAAATGAGTCGTTTTTCATATTTTTCTTCCGACGAGAAGAAGTTATCTGAAAGGCTTGGTAGTAGTTGCAGCAGAGGAGGGCAGACTTCCTATTATTCCACTGCCCCTCCACAAAATGAATCTCTTCTTCCCCAGCAACATCCTGGTATGTCACATTTCAACCCTTTTATTCGTCTTTTTTTTTTAAATGTTCTTTAAGGTTGTTTTTTGAAAGAGGTTTAAGCTTTTAATGTCATGTTGAAAGCCATTAGGTCCAAGATTTTATGCAATATTATGAACCAAATTGAATTCATTCTTTCTTTGTACAGAGAATTATGCTTCTAAGACCACAGCACCTGAGCAAATGAAGATTGTTGATGCCCCTAAAGCTGCAGGTAGCAACAACATTGCAGCACAAACTTTCACCTTCCGCGAATTGGCGACCGCGACCAAGAATTTCAGACAAGAATGTTTGATTGGGGAAGGTGGATTTGGTCGTGTTTACAAGGGAAAACTTGAAAAAACAGGCCAGGTAATAGGTTTTTGATGTATGGCTTGTATGAAATGATTATATAGTATTGAAGAAACAATATTTTCATTGGGTTATTAATTATTACTTTCATTTTAGGTTGTGGCTGTAAAGCAACTTGATAGGAATGGATTGCAAGGAAACATGGAATTTCTTATTGAAGTGCTGATGCTAAGCCTCTTGCACCATCAAAATCTGGTCAATCTTATCGGTTATTGTGCAGATGGAGATCAAAGACTTCTGGTTTATGAATACATGCCATTAGGATCTCTTGAGGACCATCTACTTGGTACCATTGTTTTCCTTTCATTTTGTTTTATGATCATTTACTTATGTTTGGAATTCCAATTGGTAATTAACACGTTTACCATTTATGTTTCCAATTTCAGATTTAACTCCGGATCAAAAGCCATTAGATTGGTATGCCAGAATGAAAATTGCTTTAGGTACTGCTAAGGGTTTAGAATATTTGCATGATAAGTCCAATCCTCCCGTCATCTACCGCGATCTGAAATCTTCCAACGTCTTGCTTGATAAAGAGTTCAATGTAAAATTGTCCGATTTCGGATTAGCCAAGCTAAGACCTACTGGGGACAAGACACATGTATCATCCAGGGTCATGGGGACATATGGATATTGTGCCCCGGAGTACCAAAGAACGGGGCAATTAACTGTGGAATCCGATGTTTATAGTTTCGGTGTTGTTTTGCTGGAGTTAATCAGTGGAAGGAGAGCCATTGATACCACTAGACCAAACAACGAACAAAATCTAGTTGAATGGGTAGGTTCCTTTTTGGTATTGAATAACTATTTGTATTTGATCTTTAATTTGTTGCTAACATAATTTAAATTAAATATATATGATGATCATTATTAATTCATTACCAGGCTCAACCGGTGTTCAAGGATCCAAGCAGGTTCCCAGAACTAGCAGATCCAGTTCTTAATGGAGAATTCGCTATAAGAGCTTTGAATCAAGCAGTTGCAGTTGCAGCCATGTGCTTACAAGAGGAAGCAGCGGTTCGTCCCTTGATAAGCGATGTGGTAACAGTTCTGAGTTTCCTTGGAAACGGTCCAGATGCAAACATGGTCGGTTCTTGTTATTCTGATCAGAACCCAACATATGACGATGAAGAAGATAGCAGGAAAGAACGACAACGGGTGAATGACACAGACATTTGCCAAAGCAGAGGATAAAGTATTCCACTAACTACATTGTTTTAATCAAGCCCTGCAGTTTTATATTCTATACAGTAGATCTTAGCAAGTGTCTTACCATGTGCTTGAGTTTCTATTCTAAAAAAGCATTTTGCATCAATTCATACACCAGAATTGCTTTACGCACCTTTCCTACTAAAACGTGATAGTAAAATAACATTAAAATGGTTGAATGATTAGCAAAGAATATGTAACATGATATTATTGGCAAAGAACAATAAGAATGTACTATAACTTACTGCAAAGCTTATCTTCATTTAAAAATCAAGCAAATTAAAATAATTGAAATACAACTAATAAACTCCTGAAATGATCTTTCACCTACATGAGTATAAATGTCACTCTTTAGCAAATGTCACTGGACTTATTATACATGTTTTACAACATTGCACATCGTAAAACTTCAATTTATATCAATCTATCATCAATCTTAAATTTTTTAAAGTGTTTATGCTGCCAAAAAATAAAAAAAAGAAGACACGTATAATAGAATATGACAATTGAGATTTAACTAATTCTAAGCATGGACAGCTATAGTTCTCTTGTATGAAGGAGCTGCAGGCATTCTTGAATATTAGAGACCTTGAGCTTCTTTCTCCCAAAGAACCATGATCAATCTAGTGAATATAAAAATTCATGGTGTAAAAACCTCTCAAGTACTGAGTCCTTCATTTTCGCCAATTTTTTTTCCTTTGAAAATCTGTATAAGAACTAAAAGGAAACTGCATTAGAGATACGTAGTGCCAAATAAGAAAAAATTAGTATAGGTTGTAGATAATCCTGTAAGTATTTGATGAAATACTCACAGGAGAAAAGAAGTGGGAAAAAAATTGAACGGCTAATTGCTTTAGCCCAAATTGGGTCCTAACCTAACCTTTAAGAAAATGCTCAAATTAGAATCCTACCTTTTAATTTGGTTAAATAAGACCTATCGTTACAAAATATGCATAAATAGGGCCCTGATAGAGATTTCGTAGGAGCGTGCTTTGCACTCTCCATCCAATCTCAACCAATTAACCTGATAACGTTAACTTCTTTATTTTTTTTTTACTTTTTTTAAAAATATTCTATTAAATTTATAAATAATTAAACAAAATCCACCTTAAACATTGAATATCCTTTGGAAAAAAAAGCATTGAACATCCAAATTTCAAAACACAAACCCAGTTTCCGTCCAACTCCTCCACACACGCCGCCATTGACTGCCTCCTCTTGATGTTAGAATAATATCAATCAAAAGCTCTCTTTTTTTTGGATAATTAAGCAATTTATTACCCAGAAAAGCAGAGAACTGCTTACAAGTTGAACACATCATAGTAGCATGATAACGCAAACTAGGAACAAAGAAAACAAGCAAATTTAAAAAGCTTAACTACTTACGCCTAGTACAGTTAAGCCCCAATTCTTACAAAGCTTCCTATTTACAAACTCAAAAGATACTCTATCTAAGCCATGAAGTTTCAATCTAATCATATCAACAATTTTCTTGAATACATCATCTGTAGATTGCTGTTGTCCTCTGAAATATCTAGAATTTCTTTCCAGCCATATCAAATAGCAATAGCAAGTCCAAGCTAGTTTCAAAATAGTAGTGAGTAAAGACTTACCCTTAAGCCTTTGATTGCCCAATTAAACTCAAACTCCCAATCTTGTGAGACTCTTGAAAACCCACAGGTAGATAAAACCTTCTGCCAGACCTCTTTTGAATAAAAGCAAGTGAAAAAGAGATGATCCCTACTTTCAACATGATTACCACAAAGCAAACAGTCTACGGATTCCAAGCCAACACCCCATTGTGCCAATCTATTCCTAGTTGGTAATCTGTTAAGAATTGCCAACCAGGAGATGAAAGAACACTTTGGTATGTGAAGAGGAAATCAGATCAATTTTTGCCATATTTTCTTTTCTTGCTTATGCCTAAGCAGTTCATACACTACAACAACTTTATATTTATCACCAGGAAATGTCCAAGTATTGCCTCCCTGCAAAATATATTGCTCAACTAAAACTCTCAATCTTAGAAGCTTTTTAGATTCCAGCTATACCTTTGCAGTATAGGAATGTCCATAATGTTCCTGCCCTTCAAAATATATGCTGATACCCAAGATATCCATATAGATCCTGCTTTTGCATAAAATAACCAGAGATTCCTTATGATGCATGCTTTATTCCAATAAAGCAAATCCTTAAAGCCTAATCCACCTTCAGATTTGGGATGACAAACCTGCTCCCAACTGACTTTGGCACCTCTACTATTAGTGTCTTGGCCCTTCCATAAGTAACTTGCACAAATCTGATTTATTCTATTAACAACAGCCTGAGGGAGAATAAAGTTCATACACCAATAGTTCTCCATACTGAATAAAACAGACTGTATAAGCTGACATCTACCAGCATATGAGACATTTTTTGCTGTCCAAGATTTAACCCTAAGGGAAATTTTCTCAATAAGAGGAAGACAATCTTTTGCATTTAGTCGTTTGGAGACTAAGGGAACCCCCAAGATATCTAACTGGGAGCTGGCCAATTGTGAAACCAGTTTCCACCCTCACCTCATCAATAACCACAGTAGAAATTCCACTGCAAAAGATTTCACTCTTAGAACTATTCAATTGAAGACCAGAATATTGGTAAAACAGATGCAACAGGTTTCGAATTCCCAATAAAGATTCAACATTCCCTTTAGTGAATATCAGTAGTTCATCAGCAAAAGAGAGATGGGTGAGACTTACTTTTTTGCACTTAGGATGATAAGAGAAAACACCATGCTCAGCACCTTTATTCAGCAAATTAGAGAGAACATTCATAGAAATAACAAAAAGGTAAGGAGATAAAGAATCTCCTTGCCTTAAGCCTCGAGCACCAGAAAAGTATCCTTCAAGACCTCCATTAACAGAAACTGAAAACTTTGAAGAAGTAATACAGATTTGAACCCATCTAATAAACTGAGGAGGATAATGCAGGGCATGTAAAGCAGAGAGAATAAAATTCCAATCTAGCGTATCAAAGGCCTTCCGCAGATCTATTTTTAATGCACATCGAGGAGAGAGGTTTGATTTGTGATAACCACAAACTAATTCCTGAGCCATCAAGACATTGTCAATAATGCTTCTACCTTCAATGAAAGCATTTTGGTTCCAAGAGATGATATCAGAAAGAGTATGCTTCAACCTATTAACTAAAATCTTAGAAATGCACTTATAAATCATTGAACAACAAGAAATATGTCTAAAATCCATCATAGTGGTAGGATTTTGTACCTTTGGGACAAGTGCAATGACTGTGGAGTTGAAAGCAGGTAAGATTTCAAAGTGCATAAAAGCAAATTTAATAGCCTCAATAACATCCTTGCCAACAATCTGCCAAGTAACTTTAAAGAAACAAGCTGAATAACCATCAGGACCAGGAGCCTTATTACTGTTCAGAGAAAAAAAAGTGTCTTTAATTTCCTTCTCTGTAATTGGAACAATCAACTGTTGTGCTTTCTCTGCAGAAACTTTTTGTTCTAATAATTCTTCTAAGAATTCAATTGAGCAACCTTGTACTGTAGAATCTTTCCTACCAAAAAACTCTTTAAAGTAATTCACAGCTTCAATTTTTATCTGCTCATAACTTTCCAATCTATCACCATTAGCAGTCAAAAGGAGTCTGATAGTATTTCTGTTCTGTCTAACCTTCATGGTCTTATGAAAAAAAAACCAGTGTTCGAATCCCCCTCTTTCAACCATTGCACCCTGGACTTCTATCTATAAAAGCTCTCCTCAGCATTTTGTAATTCACTGAGCTCTTCCTTAGCTACTTTATGCTCCAGTATTTTAGCCTCACTAGGATTTGATAAAATCTCTTGTTGTAGGGTAGCAACAAGTGTCTTCTTCTCAGCCACTTTATCAGACAAATCTCCATAATTTTTAACATTGAACTCCCTAAGAATGGGTTTCAAGTTCTTCAACTTGTTGTGCAATTTAACCATAGGATTCCCAGGAACATATTTACTCCAAATGTTGGCCACAATGTTAAAAAAAGCAGGGTGCTTGGTCCAATAATTGAAGAATTTAAAAGGCTTGGGAGGAGAGAAAGCCTTAACTTCAGTTTTTATCAACATCAAACAATGATCAGAAACTTCAGGCAACAAAAACTCAACAAAAGAATCAACAAAATGAGAAAGCCATTCTGTATTTACAAGGACTCTATCAAGCTTTCTTGATAAAGGTCTTTCATCGCAGTGATTACTCCAAGTATATACAAGACCATTATATACATGATCAAAAACCTCTATATCCACCAAACAATCTTTAAAATCCTGAATGTCTACTGGAATGCCACTATTATCTGAACTTTCATCAAAATTATGGATGCAGTTAAAATCTCCTGCTAATATCCAGGGTATATTACTATAAACTCTAGCTAAATTTCTCAATTTGAACCATAAACTTCTTCTCTGGCTACCCTTATTCTGACCATAAACAACAGTAAGATAGAACTTCTGATTACTGCAGTCAATACTAACTGTAAGACACTGTCCATCAATATCAACAATATTAACATTCAAACCTTTTTTCCAAAGCACCCAAATTCTTCCATTAATGGCCTCAGAATAGTTATTAGCAAAACCCCAATCAGTGTAGTACTTAGAAATAATGTTAGGAGCTTTATGGAATTTAACACGAGTTTCAAGCATACAAACAATATCAATATACAATTGCTGAAATCGTTTAATAACTGCTTTCTGCCTATAAAGATCATTGATACCTCTAACATTCCACATTGCTAAATTCATTGAGAATTGGCATGCAAAGAACTTGAAGAGCTAGATTGATTAGCTCGAACAGGTTTAGAATTACCGTTTTGTGGGGTACTTCTTTTCTTTGGTATTACTTGCTTCATCACCTCTGCAACTCTAGCCGAAGCTGCTCTAGTTCTCTTAGGAGAACTTTGTTCCACTGGAATATCAACTATCTTTTCACCAGCTATTGCAATAGTTTCTACATTCTCCAAAATAGAGAAACGGTTACTGGAAGCTTTTGATGTGGTTGAACCAGTTGCTACCATCTTACCCTTCTTAGTTTCCTTAGCTTTTTCAGCAGTCAAAGGTGGGAAATCTTCACTTGATTGCATAATATGCTGCTCTATTAAAAGCTCCACAGAGGATTCTACAGGAGGAAGCGAGGGAGTTTTCTCTCTAACAAATTCATCAACCTTAGTGTTTTTTGGAATCCATTGCTTCTCTGCTACTTGTTTTGTAACAACTTTCTGAGAACAATCTTGGTGCCCAAAAGTCTTGCACTTAGAACATCTTGGTGGCTTCCATGGGACTTCAACACCAATTTTAGCAAGAGACCCATCCTTCAATTCAACCTCTAAAAAATCAGGAATCTCATCCTTAAAATCAATTTCAACATAGACTTTAGCAGAGTGGAGCTTCTGCTTAAGTGCTGTTGCCCGATCCATATAAAGTGGTATGCCTAATCCACTAGCAATAAAACTTAATCCCTTCCTAGTTTGTAATTTAAGTGGAACATTGGAAAGTTTAACCGATACCGGAAACTTAGAAAGATCAAGATCAAGCTTAGTAACTCCATATTCCCATTTTCGGATTACCACAGGTCGGTTCATGACATGCCAAGGGCCTGATTCCAGTATCCATTGGCATGTGCTCTCCATTGGTAACTGAATGATGAACAAATCTGTATCTGAAGATGTAATTCGAACAGGACGATACACAATCACCAATTTCTTTTCTAAGAAAAAAAAAGGAAAAAGAAACAAAAAAAAATCAAAACCACTAAGTTTCTAGATCTAGATTCAACAGCAGCTCCCTTCATGGCCTTGTCTTTGACAATTTGTTTGGCTTAAATTGGCGACGGCATCGGGATTGAACTCGTCATCTCTAAATCAATCCCAAAATTCTCCATGTTTCCGTATATTATCTTTAGTGAAAGAAGAAAAAAATTAAAAATTTTGGAAGGTGAAGATGAGTTATTGAATTGAAGGGAACATGAGGGATCTGAAGATGGCAAAAAAAGGGATTTTATTGTTTTGTAAAGTTAAATTTGGATGTTCTTTCAATTGGTTTTTGTGTGATTTGGGGCTGGATTTTGTTGTTTGTTGAAATTGGCTGGAAAAGTGCGATAGCTCTAGAAAGAAGTTTAAATTTCTTTTTTTTTTTAAGTTAAAAATTAATTCTCAAATTTTATTTAATTAAATTCACAGAAATCATTTAAATCCCATTTTCTAAGCCAAGTGTCATATTCCCATTCTCACTGGCCTAAGCTCATGCGTGTAATCCACGTGTCATTCCAATTAACGCCAGGGCCCTATTTGAGTATATTTGGTAACAATAGGGCCTTATTTAACCAAATTAAAAGGTTGGGACCCAATCTGAGCATTTTCGCAAAGATTAGGGTCCAATTTGAGCAATTTGCCTGATGAGAAGAAGAGAAGACATCAAATACTTACAGGAGAAAGTAAGTGGAAAAAATAGAAATGATGAGAAGAAGAGAAGAACTTGAAAAGAAGACCAACAATGCGTTAAAGAGTGAGGACTAAAGATCACCCAGGTTCTTCTAGATACTTCTCAACTTTATAAATTAACCTCATTTCCAGTCAAACTAACCTAATGACAATATAGTATTGTTCTCAACCTAAGAAAGGGAAGTTACATGAAACTTCTTTTTTTGGATAATTTGCAATTTTATTTATCCAAGAAAAGCAAGAAACTGCTTTACAAAGTACCAATCTTATTACAAGCAAGATGACCGTTAATACAAAGAAAAAGAAAACTTAGTTTCTAAGACCAGGGATAACTAAGTTCCATCTTTCACATAACCTCCTATTAGTAAAATAAGGAACAACTTGATCTAGGCCATGAAGCTTGAATCAAACTGTATCTTTAATCTTCATAAACACTTCTTCAACCGGGCATTGTGGCCTGCCAAAGTATCTTGCATTCCTTTCCAGCCAAATGTTATAGTAGGCTTTCCAGGAAATTTTCAGAATCAAAGTGAGCAAAGATTTTCCTTTTAAGCCAATGATCGCCCAATTAAGCTCAAAGTTCCAGTCATCTGCAGCTCGTGAAAACCCACAAGTAGTCAATACCTTTTGCCAAACTTCCTTAGAGAAAGTACAAGAGAAAAAGAGATGGTCTTTACTCTCATCACTTTGACCACATAGCAGACATTCTTTAGATTTATTTTCTTTGTTTAGACATTCTTTAGACATTGTTTGCATACTAGGATTGGATCTAGATATTTTTTCTTTGTTTGCATGTTTATGATTTCTAGTTAATAAATTTCCTTAAAATTGATGTAATTTCGAATTCATCAATGAATAATTGTTTATCTTTTCTTTCAATTATTGATTTGAAATTGTTCTATTTGCTTTTAATTGATTAAATTGCAATTGTTTGTTGGTTGATTGATTCATAAGTGCCCAACGAGATTCAATTGTAGTGTAAGCATATCCCATGATCCATATTCCTTTAGTTTAGATTCAATTTGTTCTTGCTTTTGGTCCTTGATTTGTTTTGGGTGCTTCCTGAACTTTACTAATGGTTTTCTTAGTGTGCAGGAAAGGTCCCCAGTATACTCAGTCCAGCCCATAAGTCTTTATTTCTCTTTAGTTATTGTTAATTTGTTAATTGGCCAAATCGGGCCTTGGCCAAAAACAAATTAAGTAGAATCAGACATAAATCAGTTCAAGAAGCAAATTTGATCACCATAGTTGAATGACATAAAGCTACATACACATGGCATAAGCCTCTACTACAAAATAGAATAGGATTCAAACATAAATAAGTTTAAATGTGATAAACTTACAGCGCCATGGTGCCACCAGCATTAGTGTGCTTAAGAGCCTCATTATAATTTTCTTCATACATGAAAATGGTTCCAGCAATCAACCTTAAGATAGCATTGTTTCCAATTGCCAGATCTGCCAACCACTCTTTCAAGCTCGAAATTGTCGATTCCTAAATTCAAAAATTCATTTTTTTTTTCACACAACATTTTTTCTAAAGCAGATCTTTGCTAACAAGGAAAAAATGAAGCAGATCTAACCTTGTCGTGAGGGTTGGAGAGATAAAGAGCCAGCAATTTAACAGCTTGGAGAGGAGTCGCAGCGTTAGAGTCGATCTCACTGATAATTAGATGAGATTGATTTGGCGCCTGCTTTGTAAGTACAGGGAATCAAAGAAGATTGACAAGCACTTTATTATTACCTTACTTCACTTTGCAAAGCCTTTTGAAAATTGAAAACTATAGCTGAATTAGGAAATTGCAATAATAAAAGAAGGGGAAAAGAAAGGAAGAACAGTTTTCACTTTATTATTACCTTTTGCAACTTCAAGCTTGCCAAGGTCGTCATCAAATGACAAATGTCCACGTTGAAGTCTATATTCAAGCATCCTTCAAGCTATTAACTAGTGCTACAATATTACCCCCACACGTGTCAATGGCCACTAAAATCTAAACAACTCCATCCACTAAGATGTTTTCTTTTGTTATTGATAAAATGCTAGCAAAAATCTGCTATATAAGTGCATTAGAAAGTTCCAACAGTTGTAAATAAGCTCTCAGTCTAATCAAAAATAAAATAATAATGCAAGGCAATTAGAGAATAGAGATTGAAAGTGGCGGACACAACTTTTAAGTTTATTTGCAGTCTCAACAATTAATGATGCCCGCAATGCAACAGATAAACTAAATAACATTTAGGTTTGTTCATTCTTCTCCCTTTTTGATAGCTAATGTTGAGTAGGTTGAAAAAAAGTAAGAATAATCACAAGACATAAACAACCAATAAAACAAGGGGAATTGGATGCTATCCATATATGTAATCAAACACTCAATTAGTCCCAATACTTGTCAAAACAAAAAAATATTATCAATTCCGATGATCCCATTCATCCGTAAAACAATAATTAGTATAAAAGCATTACAAAGATAGAACTAACTCACTCTTATGCAAAGATTCCCCTTTCTTAGCAGAAGGATGTTAACCCATCGAGAGGATGAGAATGCTTCTTGGTCCGGCCCTAGGTAAAGGGAAAAATAAGAAAAATTAATAAACATCCTGTGCAATAAGAGCACAAGTATATTAGAAATAAAGAAAAAAATTATTTATAAGAAGGAGAAAAGCAATCTTTTAACTGGAGCAGGGGGAGTAGATTACACTTATAAGGCAGGAGAAATTCCCTATGGAGAAAGTCGGAATGGAGTTCGAGAGTGATTTCCTCATTGGGTTGCAGGTCCTCCTCTATCCTCCCATGGAGTTTTCTGAAATTTGGCAGCGCCGCCGTTCGCATCTAAACTATAAGATCCTCTTGCTCACTCAACTGTGACATTGACGGCGTGTGACGCTGCCGAGACCGAAATCCAAATCGAAGAGGATGGAGTTTTTCGAATATTAGGGTTTGAAAATGGGATTTTTCAAATAAAAAAAGGGTTCGAACCCAGGGTCTATTTTCGGAGAAATGGTCCGATTACAAGAAGAGAAAAACAAAATTGTGTCAAGAACATCAATTTCGATCGAAACTCAGACTAATTTCGATCGAAATTGCAAGGAAAGGATAAAGGGGTGAGAGAGCTATAAACCTTTGAAGACTTAGAAAATTTTAGACTCATTTCGAATAAGGAAAGGAAGAGAAATTTTAGGTTGGGTCTTGGCTTATAATGCCAAAATGGCCGTGTTTCTATTTTTCTAATTTCCAAATTACGGCGTTTAAGTAGTACTAACGCCCCAAAATATATTTTTGCCAAAATTAATCATTTATTTAGGGGGAAAATATATTACTTTGATTTTTTCCGGGTTGAAACTTTTCCCACCCTAAATTATATTTAGAGGTGTTTCCTATAAATAAGCGCCGCAATTTAGTGGCGTTTAACATATAAACGCCACTATTAAATTTTAAATTTAATGTTTTTTTTTAGTTTTTAGTAATTATTTTCGGAGGGAAATTCTCCCTCCATTTCTTGAGGGAGGAAAATTTAGCGGCATTTTTTTTAGAAACGCCACTATTTTTCTAAGACAAAAACGCCGTTAAATATTTCACTTTATTTATTAAAAAGAACAAAAATTAGAGGGAAAAATACATTTTTTCACGGGAAAAAAAATTTTCCCCATTGTTTTGATTTAGCGGCGTTTGTGGTCATAAACGCCGCCATATAGTGGCGTTTTAGAAGGAAACGCCGCTCTCCTCAATTTTAGAGAATCAAAATAGCAGCGTTTAATAAACGCCCCTGTCACAGCATTTTTTAGTAGTGTTGAAGAATAACAATTAAGTTAAAAAAAAATCGATCAAACTCAAGGGAAAGCTCGAAACAAGCATTAGATTGACTCAACTTGGCTTTGCTTCAACCAAGCCACATTTTTTTTTATGAAATTATTATTGTTATCTAATGCTAGGGTTTAGAAACTTAAATGGTACTAGTAGAGAGGAAATCATAATGGATTAACAATGAACGTCAAAAGATCAATACCCGTATTAATTCTAACAATTGCAGAATAGAAAGAACATAAATAAAAAATAAGGGTATTACTAAATACCGCCCCCTGGACTATTTTATCCTTTACTTTATTTTCTTCAAACTTCAAAATAATCAATTGTCTCAAATTCTCTCAACCTTCAAACTTTCAAAACTCAATCATTTAAAATCGTTCAAGTAAAACAACATCAAAACTCATGCACAAAGATTTTTTCGGATTGAAAGTATGTTGTTTAAAAAAAAAACGAAATTTTTTTTTACTATTTATCATTAATCAAAGATTAAAATCCTCTTGGTAATATTGACATATTCATACCCATTTAAGCTAAATGAATTGTCCAACCAATACTTATTAAAAGATAAAATGAAATTAAAAGAAAATCTAAAAAGATTAAAAAAAAAACGCAGAAAAAAAAAACCCAGAAATAGATGGCGGGTCGCGACCCGCCATGGCTTGGGTCGCGCGCAACCC
>AWUE01022191.1:0-26078 GCA_001974825.2 Corchorus olitorius
ACCATGGCGGGTCGCGATCCGCGCGCGACCCGCCATCTATTTCTGGGTTTTTTTTTTTAGATTTTCTTTTAATTTCTTTTTATCTTTTAATAAGTATTGGTTGGACAATTCATTTAGCTTAAATGGGTATGAATATGTCAATATTAGCAAGAGGATTTTAATCTTTGATTAATGATAAATGGAAAAAAAAATTTCTTTTTTTTTTAAAAACATACTTTCAATCCGAAAAAATCTTTGTGCATGAGTTTTGATGTTGTTTTACTTGAATGATTTTGAATGATTAAGCTTTGAAAGTTTGAAGGTTGAGAGAATTTGTGAGAATTGAAAAGTTTGAAGTTTGATGGAAAATAAAGTAAAGGGCAAAATAGTCCAAAGGGGGGGGCGATGACTAGTAAAAGGGGGCGGTATTTAGCAATCCAGAAAAATAATCCTAAAGAAATAAAGGCCAAAAACCAATCTCAAAGTCTGCTCATTTACTCTATAACATATTCAAAGGAATACCTAATTAGAAAAATAAAACCCCAACAAGGAAAAATAAAAACTTGGAGGTTTAAAAACATCTAAAAATAACCCAACTGTTAGAGGAGAGGAACATCCCATTTCATTCAATAAGTTATTAGCGTGTTCGGGTATTTTTCATAGGGAATTCTAGCTAGTGGTATAGAGGGAGGGCCATTTACACAGCTACTTTAATCCAACTCCAAGCTTTTTAGCAGAAACAAAACTATCATAGTGTTAGGCAAAAATGAGAATTGAGCCGACCCAAATTTATTTGGATATAGAAAGGAAATAAGGTGGTTAATAAACTACCACTGTTACACTATAAATAGGAGAATGTTGTATGTAATAAGGGTTGACAAATTCACACAAGGTACCGTTGTCTTAAACTTTTAGTTGATAAGCATTCTTAGGTGTAGATTATTCTCAATTAGGAGTAGTTGTTAATGTAACTTAGCCTTGTTCTTACTTCCAAAGCATCCGAGATCACTGAATCTCAAATCTCCAAGGAACAGAAACGATGGAGTCCTCCTCCCCTCCATCCTCCTCCCCTAGGCTCTTATAAGGTGAATGTTGATGCTTCCTATTGTTCCTCTAGTATGGAAGCGGGGTTAGGGGCTGTCATCCGTGATAGCGAAGGGTCGATAATGGTGAGTGCCTTTGTCTTCTAGCGGTCCTGGAGATTACAAAAAAGTCTCCGGTGGGATGGGAATGTGCTTGTTTGATTTTCGAAATTCGGGAGTTGATGTCTCTTTTGATAGTTGTTCAATAGTTCACATTCATAGAAAGGCTAATAATTTAGTACATAGGTTAGCTCAATTAGAGGTTGATCGTGTGTGGTGCAGGAGTTTACCTCCTGGCGTTTGTAACCCGGATTTTTCCAGTCAATGAAATGAATTCAAAGTTTACTAAAAAAAAACCCTAATAGAATTCTTAAATACTTATGGACCTCTTTAAGACTCATCTAACTAGGATTTTAAGTTCCATCAATTAAAATTCTTTAATGACAAGGAAAACCCACAAATTATATGGGTCCAAACTAATTAAGATTAAAATTAATCCAACACGAATTACAAATGAAATGCTATCAAAGGCAATGATGGATCTCATTGCACATGTGCAAAAGACACAAGTGGAGAAGTTGTGGTTTGTGCTTCACGCAAATTGGGTTTCGTTTCCAGTGCCTTATATGCTGCAGTGCATGCCATCCTTCTCGGTTTTGAACTTGCTCTTGAGTATGGGTTGTCGCATTGTATGTTTGAGAGTGATTCCCTTTTGCCTATTAGTGAAATTAACAAGTCCGACCAAGTATGATGGGAAGGGGGGAATTTGATGTATGAGATTAGAGATTTGGCAACTCCATTTGATTTTTATTCTTTTAACTTTGTAAATAGAGAAGCCAATTTTAAGACACATAGGTTAGCTATGTTAGGTTATGACTATTTGTGATGTGAGAAATTTCCTCCCAGCGTTTTATAATCTCTGTTTCTTGATTATTAATGAAAGGCATTTGAAGAAAAAAAAATAATTTTTGTAAAGTACAGTAGAGCAAACGTGTGAGCCTCTAGATGTTAGAAAGTAGGCGATTGAGGCTTGTCACATGGCTATGCTAGAATTGGACGTACGTTCAATGGCATATAGGAGGGAAATCATAGGTGAGGTGAACATATAAATTCCACCACTCCCACATTCAAAATTTTTTTTTTTGGAAAATGGAACTTAATTAAGAGAAATTTAAGCGTTTACAAGTCTGGACATGGAGAGCCCCATAATATCATCCATGAATACATCAAAAATAGAGTAAGGAATACAATCATAAACAAGGAAATTATCCTCAAAAGTTCTTCCAAGATTCGCCAAAGCATCCGCAAGTCTGTTTCCTTCTCTATAGTAGTGCGAGAAATTCAGCTTATGGAACTGACCCATCAGGTTCCTGCAATCAGTAATCAAATTACCAAGAGGATGAAGATTAACATTGGCCTTTTCAATGAGAGTAATCACAACTTTAGCATCAATAGAAACTTCCAACATAGAGATTCCTTTGTCTAAAGCCAACTTGAACCCATCTCTGAGTCCCCAAAATTCAGCCTGGATATTAGTAGCATGGACAATTTTCCTAGCAAAACCACCCATCCATTCCCCAAACTCATTTCTTAAACACCCTCCAGATCCAGACAAACCAGGATTACCTATAGTAGATCCATCTGTATTTAACTTAAACCAGCCATGATTAGGGGGAATCCAATGAACATTCACAGTTTTTCTAGCCACAAATTTGGTTTTAGCAACACCAAGATGAAAAAATTCAGAACCACATTCAAAATTTGGAATATTAACTCCAATCCTTTAAACATTTTATAATTGATGGCGAGAAAACATTTTATAATTACTAAATATCGTATATATATATATATATAAAAGTCTAAACTTCAAAACCATTGACTTGAAATATCTAAAATAACCTTTTTAATTTTAAAAGTTTAGTATTCATTTAAAGGATAAACATGTATTTATCAAATTAAACTTTTAAGATTCAATATGTAATTTCATTTATCAATTAAATTAAATATATTATTATATTAAAATTTATAATTTCTTTTACCGCACCCTTATTTCAATTAATTTTTAATTCCTTTTTAATATATATAATAACTAAAAGACTTACATTAATTAAATGTAATACTATAATAGCTGAAATGCTTACATTAATTAAATTCTTAGGTATTTTTTTAATTCAAATTATTAGGTATTTGTGCAAAGGTATTGACTAAAGAGAAAAATTGTTTTGTTGGCCAAAAAAAAAAGAAATATTGTTCCCTTAATAATAAATAAATCGGATCTTAATATCTTTTATAATTTTGAAATTTTGTTTGACATTGATATAATTTAATTTAATAAATCAACCACTAATGTTCAACTAATTTTTTTGGTATAGTTTTTTTTGGTATAGTTCTATATATATAATAGTAATGTTTTGTATCTTATTCACTACAACTTTGTTAGTAATCTTCGACTTAAAAAATTAAAAACATTCACCATTGATAAATAAATCGGATCTTTAATGTCTTTTATAATTTTGAAATTTTGTTTGACATTGATCTAATTTAATTTAATAAATTAACCACTAATGTTCAACTACTTTTTTTGGTATAGTTTTTTTGGGTATAGTTCTATATATATAATAGTAATGTGTTGTATCTTATTCACTACAACTTTGTTAGTAATCTTCGACTTAAAAAATTAATAACATTCACCATTGATAAATAAATCGGATCTTTAATATCTTTTATAATTTTGAAATTTTGTTTGACATTGATCTAATTTAATTTAATAAATTAACCACTAATGTTCAACTACTTTTTTTGGTATAATTTTATATATTATATAATAATAATGTGTTGTATCTTATTTACTACAACTTTGTTAGTAATCTTAGACTTAAAAAATTAATAACATTCACCATTGATAAAGTTATTAAGCATGTAAGGTTGCTACATTTCTTGATATAATACTATAGTTTAGCTTTCTAATTAGTAAGCATAAATGAGAAATTTGATAACCAAAATTGCTAAGAATGTAAGGTTATTAAATTAGTTGAAAGTAGTATAATGCCTTTTTAATGATCATTATAGTTTTTTTTTTGTAACCTTAAATAAGATCATTACCTTTTTGCTATGTTATTTTAGATCACATTGATCATTCATTAATTTGGTAGAGTTATAGTGAGATATCAATTTTAATTTTACTTCTACTTGCCAAAGATATGCATATATAGTATATAAATTATTTCTCTATCACCAAAAAAAGGAAGGACATATGAATTAGTAACTAGGAACCAATTTTGTACACCTAATTTTATACTTCCTTATGTTGCATTAAGTTTAGTTATAAGTTATAACCTTATATGGAAATTTGACTTACAGGTCCGGGTATGTTTGGTTGAATTGTGAGATTTTGGAGAAATATGATAATCAACATTACAAAAAATGTAATAAGAAATATGATAACCAAAATCACAAAAGATATAAGATTATTGAATTAGTGGATAGTACTATACATCTTGTGTGATCATTATAGGTTTTTCAGTAACTTTTGAGAAAAAAATGACAAATATTCACCGTTGATGAAAGTTTACTAATGTTATTAAAAAATAAGGATTGGTAAATACATTTTTAATAACTTTTATAGCATTTTAAGTAAATTTAAGTAATAAAATTTGTAACACTTTATTGATGATAAAAGGTTACTAAAATTAATAAGGATGTAAGGTTCTTTCAATCTAGATAGTACTATAATGTTTTCCATAACCTTTTAAGTAGTTAATCTTAGATAAGAAAATCAGTACTGTACGTATCTTTATAGTGTAAGGTCATTAAATTAGTTGATAGTACAATACATTTTTTATGATTATTATAGCTTTTTCGGTAACTTTTGAGGAAAAAAATGATAAATCTTCACCATTGATGAAAGTTTACTAATGTTATTAAGAATGTAAGGATTGGTAAATACAATTTTAAAAACTTTTATAGTTTTTTTAGTATATTACTCAAGTAATTAAATTGGTAACTTTCATTATTGATCATAAAAAGTTACTAAAATTAATAAGGATGTAAGATGACTCTTTTTTTGCTACAAAAGTACCAGAAAGTAAAAAAAATGGCAGTAACTACGACCTCAGGATGCCAACCCCGATCCGGTCTTCAATAAGGATGTAAGATGACTTGAATCTAGATATAATGTTTTTCGGCAAAAAAAAATTATTAAGAATGTAAGGATTGGTAAATACAATTTTAATAATTTTTTTTAGCCTTTTTAGTAGATTACTTAAGTAATTAAATCGGTAACCTTCTTTATTGATCATAAGAAGTTACTAAAATTAATAAGGATGTAAGATTATTTGAATCTAGATAGTACTATAATGTTTTCATAACTTTTATAACCTTTTAATTAAGTAATCTCAGATAAGAAAATTAATCAGCGACCAATATTACTAATAATGTAAAATAGTAGACTGTAAAATACCTTTTTGGAATTTGGATAACCAATACAAGTTTTTTAGTAATTTTAGGTAAGAGAATTGATAACTATCTTACTACCTAAGTAACTAAGGATTTAAGGTTACTTAATTTTTATTGATAGCATTGTAGCCGTTTTAATAACCTCTAAAGGTTTTTTTGGGGTTACTTATGTAAGAAAATTGGTATTAATTACTTACTAAAGATGTAAGATATCAATTAAGAATATAATTAAGGTTGTTAAATTTGTTGATAGCATCATGCTTCGGTCCTAAAACGTCTTTTTTAGACATCTAATAAAAAAGCATGTCACTCGATAAGTCTTGGTCCGAAAAAGTTTTTTTTTTTTTCATGCATCTAATAAAGAACATGTTACTTGATATTTGATTAATAATACTATCTATGTAACAACACTGGATTAATTCTAACTAAATTTATCTAATTAAACATAAAAGTAATAATAAAATGCAATTGATGTAACATAAAATGAAGAAAAAATATTGTAAGTTTCTTTACAACTTTGCCTTAATTGATGTTAAAAAATTTCGAAAGATTTAATTTGAGGTGATAATGAATTAATTTTGCAAAAGAATATGAAATCCAAAAATAGAAGAAGAAAGAAAAATCGAGTTTTCTATATTCCAAAAACGATACTTGCTGCATTCAATTAAAAATAAAAAGCTGATTCTCATCCATTTCAAGAGCTTCATAGTTTGAAATTTTAGATAAGTTTCAATTGTTAAACCAATAAATTTTCCTACGTAGCATGAATATTGGTGAGAAGTTCTTCAAAAAAGGGTTTAGAAGAGAAAGAAAATAAGACGAAAAGAGGAAGGAAACAACCTTAAAAGTATTTATTATTCCCTCCCCATTATGGATTAATTAGGATTAAGTGGTTTTAATGGGATTTTTTTTGTACAAGTTAGAATATAGTAGTAGCATTCAAAACTTATTTGATAGCGAACATTATAGTTATTTTGATATAATCTTAAATAGTTTTAAGTAAGAAAATTCATAACCTTTTTTTTATATATATATAAAAAGTTACTAAAATCATCCAAGAGCGCAATTAGGTTTGTAGAGAGCATTATAGCTATTTTAATACCTTTTATAAATTTTTTAGTAATTTTATATTACAAGATTAATAACATTCATAATTGACGAAAATTATTAAAAGTAATAAAAACATAAGGTTACTGAATTTGTTGATAGGACTATAGCATTTTTTTTTTAATCTTCGTAACTTTTTTTACTAATCTTAAATATGAAAATTATAATCCTCATTAAATTGATAAAATGCTACTAAATTTATTAAAGATGTTAGGTTACTAAATTACCTTATACTAAAAAAATTTTTATAACCTTTATAAGTTTTTTAACAACCTCAAAGAAGAACATTGGCAAATGCCATTATTGATAAAAGTCTACTAAAATTACTAACAATATAAGGTTAATTACTGAATTTATTGATAACATTCAAAAACCTTTGATAACTTAAATAGCTTTTTAATGAACATTTGATAAGGAAATTGATAATCTTATTCTTAGTCTTTTTTTTTAGATCGATAACCTTCTTAATTGATTAATGTTTAACTTTCGTTCTTAATAGCCATGTAGTGTTTTTAGTAAATTCAAATTAGAAAATTGATAACCTTCCTTCATTATTGAAAATAACCATAATTGTATAATAATTTAAGTTTTTTTTGTTCGTTCAATGAGATTAATTATTTCAAATCTCTGTAAACTAAATGACTAGATTTTGATGATTAATTAATCAAAATTATGAAAATGAAAAGTACGCATGTGTGGGATATATGATTTATCAATTATTAACATACGTGCAGCGCACGTGCTTTAACTATATATATATAAAAGGTGGATAGCCCGCACTGGCGCGTCAGGCGTTTCGAAATTTTGATTTTTAAGAATTCGTCGGTGTTCCGAAATTTGGATTGTTTGAGAATTGCTTATATTGAATTGCAATGGTTTGATGTTGGAAAAATATTTTAAAGTTGCATGATCTAAAATTTTCAATATTTCTAAACGTGCATAGCATAAGCATTGAGTATTTGTTGTAGATTTACAATAAAGCAACTATTAATCTATAAATGGAAAACTGGATTTGCTTAAAATATATTATGTCATTTAAACTATAAAGCTTGCTTATATAAAAGAAGAGTCACAATCCTATTGTCTAAAAACATATGGTACCTAAAATATTAACCTATTGCTAATCTGGTGTCACAAAAACTAAGATTAAAGTCCATGGCAATTAAAATAAAAACTTAAGTGTCAATTTATAATTCATCAATGGTGAAAATAACTTCATGCCTTAAGCCAATGAACTTGAACTAAGTAAATATAAGATCCAACTTCCAAGGGTAAATAAACAATGTACTGACTATTTGGTAATATTCATGCCTACATGTTTGGACTCGATTTTTTTCGGTTTTAAGAAATTTGTCTTTCTCATGTTTTCCATGACATGTGAGGTTTTTCTTTGTTTTTCCTTCACCATTCAACTTCAGTTTCTGCATGTAATTGCCACCATTTCTCTTTTTTGCTCCATCTGCTTCAGCCTATTCTCTTGTTGCATACTAAGAGTTGTATCTGACTGCACCCAAAAGTAACAGATTCGTTATATTAGTATATCTATCTATGCCAGATGAAATGGAATAAGAAAATATGCTTTTTCTGTTGTAACTTCAGATATCCCAGGAATTAACCAAAGAAATAATTAAATCAGAAATAACAAAGCAAAATTTTCTTGTGGACCTATGCCACAAATCTGCACTATCAAATCAATCAATTACAATCAACAATCATAACAATCTCTCTAGCAAACTCTCAATCTAATCAACCCAACATGGGTGATTCTCTCACAACAACCTAAAGCTATCTTAGCTTTCTCTCACAACAATACAACTTTTTCTATCTCACACACACACACACAAAAATCTAAACAGAAACTGCTTATTTATACTGGACTCCAAGAATCCCTTTCCTATTAGGATTCTTGTCCACCAATCAAAAAACTCTAGAAAAATCCTAATCCAAATCTAATTAGGAATTGGGTCAAAATCTTAACAATCTCCACCTTGACTCAAATTCCTTCATCAAAGCTTAATTGCGCCACCCTTTAACCAAATCCACAAAAGTGACTTTCTTCTTTGTTGGCAAATCCACATCCTTCTTCTCAATTTGATGTGAAGATACCGATCCATCTCCTCTAATTGTGCTTCCAATCAACTCATACAAATTCTTTGAATTCTCCACTCCTTTCATCACAATCATCGAACCTTTGGTGATCTTCAAGCCTCCACCTCGGCAAGAATATCCATAACCCAAGCTATCCAACTTTCCAAGCGAAATCAAATTCCTTGTAAAGTTTGGAACATACCTCACAATTCCAAGCATCTTGACACTACCATCATGCAAACGAAGTTTCACACTCCCAATGCCTTCAATTTTTTCTTCACCATTATTAGCCATGTAAACAGGCTTATCACACTTCTCAAGCTTCGAAAACCATTCTTTCTTTGTGCAAATATGTTCAGAACAAGCAGAATCAAACACCCACATATCTCTAGTATCTTTCTTTTCTTCTTGCACCATCAAAACAACATATTCATCAGAATATTCCTCACTATCAGCAGTATCAGTAGCAGCAACATTAACACCACCCTTATTCTTCTCTTTAGATTTCATGAAATCCCCCAAATCTTCCATTAACTTCTTGCAGTAGGCTTTTATGTGCCCCATCTCATGACAATAATAGCACTCCTTGCTACTCATATCTACCCTTGGCATCGAACTTGATCTTCCTCTTTCATTGAATCTACCCTTTGATCTTGCATCATTCTTATAATCTCTTCCATTAGATCTTCCACGATCCACCATCAGAGCACCATTCTCTTCATCTTTCTTTTCATTTTCTTTCAATCTATCATACTCAAAAATTGCAGAAGTCACATCTTGCAAGCTCAAGGTTTTTCTACCAACCATCAAAGCTCTAGTCACAGGATCATACCTGTCGGTAAGAGAATTAATCAACAAAATTGCTTTATCAATCTCTTTCATGACTTCATCAATACTTGCCAACTGAGTAACCAATCTATTGAACTCGTTTAGGTGTGCCCTTAAACTTGTTCCCACCTTCATCTTCAATCCAAATAATTCTCTCTTCAAACACAACATGTTAGTAATCGATTATGACATATAAATCGACTCCAACTTATCCATCAACTCCTTTGGGGTTTTCACATCTAACACATCATACTTAATTTCAGTAGCAAGAGACAAACGAATTGTACTTACTGCTTTTCGTTGAATATCTCTCCACTTGTTGTCATTCATCGTGGAAGGCTTATCAGCTTCAAGCGCATCTCCCAATCCTTGTTGTACTAACATATCTGTTACCGTACTCTGCCACATCTAAAAACTGTTCGTTCCATTAAACTTCTCAATCTCAAACTTCAAAGCTGATCCGCTGCTTTCTGTCATCTTCAATCAACCAGGCTCTTGATACCACTTGTTGTAACTTCGGATATCCAGGAATTAACCAAACAAATAATTAAAGCGGAAACAACAAAGCAAAATTTTCTTGTGGACCTATGCCACAAATCTGCACTATCAAATCAATCAATTACAAGCAACAATCATAACAATCTCTCTAGCAAATTCTCAATCTAATCAACCCAACATGGGTGGTTCTCTCACAACAACCTAAAGCTATCTTAGCTTTCTCTCACAACAATACAACTCTTTCTATCTCACACACACACACACAAATCTAAACAGAAACTGCTTATTTATACTGGACTCCAAGAATCCCTTTCCTATTAGGATTCTTGTCCACCAATCAAAAAACTCTAGAAAAATCCTAATCCAAATCTAATTAGGAATTGGGTCAAAATCCTAACATTTTCAACTATAGTTCTCTGTTTTATTGTCAATCTTTTTTTTTGGTAATAAAGAAAGGAATATTATTGAAACAAAACGAATAGAGTCATTACAACCAACAGTAGCATAAGAAAGATTGAGAGACAATCTAAGAGCCCATGCTACAGCAAAAAGAAAAACTAAAGATGAGGAGCTGGCAATCCATCTTTGTTCAGAATTTACACAAGAGAGGAAGGTTGATACCGGCATAAGTCGGCAAAGCTCATCCCCGATCTAGATCTGGTAGCAATCCAGTCCGGCGCCAAATTGGCTTTCCTTTTCACAGAGTGAAACTTGACAGATCCAAAATATGTTGAAAGGTGATCAATATCTGCCACAATTGGACCAATTCTCCAGTCCCTAGTCTTACCCTTGTCTAGTATATTCTTATACAATACCTCACAGTCCATTTCAACAATAATATTGGTAAGACACTTCTCTTTCGCCAGCTTCAATCCTGACTTAACAGCAATGGCTTCAATCATAAGAGCAGAATCCCCTTGCACTTGCTTGACAAGTCCATGCAACAAATGTCCTTCAGCATCACGAACTACCACTCCTATCCCAGCTTTTTTAGACTGATGACAAAAAGCTCCATCGTAATTGATCTTACACCATCCATCCTCAGGTTTTTCCCAGAGAACTTCAGCATCCAAATTAGTCTTATCAGTCCTCTTTTTCCTTATACAGACCATATAATACTCATTCACAGCAGTAGAAATCCAATGAATAGCTCTAATAGAATCCACATTTTTATGTTCAATAGCGGCTTGACATCTCAAATTCCAAATTATCCAGCAAGTATAAGCAATTGTGGATTTGATTTTATCAGCATCTCCATGAGAATTATTCAACTCTAAAAAAACTTCCAAAAACCATTGATCCATAGTTCTAACTCTGTCCTTGCAAATCTTTAAACCTAAACAACCCTCCCACCAGACCTGCCTTGTCCATTCACACATCAAGATCATGTGCTCAACTGTTTCAACCTCCTGGCCACATAATTCACACAAAGGATCCTGCTTACACTTCCTTTTCCAAAGATTTTCATTAGTAGCTAAAGCACCCAGACACATTCTCCACATGAAAACCTTAACTTTGGATGGAGCTTTAATTTTCCAGAATTCCTTCCAAACTCTCTTATCAACAAAATGAGAGGATGAGGCTCTATTAATATTTCCATCAGGCACAACTTTCTTACAAGTAACATACCCACTCTTCACAGTAAACTTCCCAGTCTTATCCTTAGGCCAAATGATTATATCAGGTTCCTCACCTTCATGTACAGGGATATCATTAATAGCAGCTTGCTCTTCTACTGTTAACCATTGCTGTATTCTTCCAAGCTCCCATGTACCAAGCTCTTTATTCATAATCTCTTCCACTTTCTGTGGAATATCATCATTAATCAACCCAGGATTACTTAACACCCTTCCAGCAAGGTTTGGAATCCACCGATCTTGCCAAATGCTAATCTGTTTTCCATCCATAAGGACCCACAACATATGTTCCTTAATAAGATCACGCCCTTCTAATAAACTGCTCCATACCCAAGAAGGTCTAGCACCTTTGCCTGCCTGAAGAAAATCACAGTTGTGGAAATAAACTCCCTTTAACACTCTTGCCCATAATGCATTAGGATGCTCAACTAATCTCCAAGCCTGTTTTGCCAACATAGCCCTATTGAAAGCTTCAAACTTCTTAAAGCCCATGCCCCCATCTTGTTTGCATTCAGTAAGTTTCTGTCAACTACACCAGTGTATCTTTTTTCTCATCTTCCTTTTGTCCCCACCAGTAATTAGCCACAGCAGATTGCATTTCTTTGCATACTCTCTTAGGGATTTTAAACACAGACATTACATATGTAGGCATTGTACACGCAACAGCCTTTATCAGTATCTCTTTTCCTCCCATCGACAAGAATTGCTGCTTCCATCCCTTAAGCTTCGCAATCATCCTCTCTTTAACATAGGCCATTGCACCATACTTAGTCTTACCCCAACAATTCTGAATCCCAAGATAAGTACCAGGATTAGCAGCTTCTTGTATCCCAAGTGCATCCACAATTTCCTTCTTTTCAGACTCACCCATGTTACAACTGAAAATCAGGCTTGATTTGTCTAAATTGATTTTTTGGCCAGAAGCTGCAGAATACTCTTGTATAATCTCAAAAAACCTCTTACAATTTTCAATGTTAGCATTCATAAAAAACAAAGAGTCATCAGCAAACAAGAGGTGAGAAATTACAGGGCAATTTCTTGCTAATTTCAAACCTTCAATATAACCAGAATCCATTCCTACTTAGATCAACCTAGACAGGGCATCAATAACTAAGAGGAACAAATATGGGGATAGAGGATCCCCTTGTCTAAGACCCCTAGAAGGAAGAATCATCCTACTTGATTTACCATTAATGACTATAGTATACGAGACACATCTCACACATTCTAAAATCCAATCAGTCCAAATACTATTAAAGCCTAGTTTTAATAAGAGAGCATGCAAGAAATCCCATTCAACACGATCATAGGCTTTATTCATATCTATTTTCAAAGCCACAGCCCCTGATTTTCCTTTTTTCTTCTCTTTCAAAAAATGAAAGGCTTCCTGGGCCACAACAATATTATCATGAATCTGCCTTTTCTCCACAAAAGCACTTTGCTCTTCAGTAATGATATCACCAAGCAGGGGCTTCATCCTATTAACAAGGATTTTAGAAATGATCTTATAACTGTAATTACACAGACTAATGGGCTGAAACTGAGTAATTCACTTTAGGTATAAGAACAATCTCAGTGGCATTCATTTCTCTCAACATTCTGCCATTATGGAAAAAACTCCTAACCATCTTTTTAACATCCTCCCCAATGATCTCCCAGTAATGCTGATAAAACAACCCATTAAAACCATCAGGTCCTGGGGATTTAAGAGTACCCATTTGAAAGACTGCTTGAACAATTTCCTCATCAGTAACTTCCTTGATAAAATCTCTATTAGCCTCTTCAGAAACAAGACATGGAACAACATCAAGAACATGATCCCAATTCCTATTACCCTCACTAGTAAACAGATTCTCATAAAACTTACAAAAACCTTCCATAATATCTTCCTCATTATCCAACCAAACCCCATCCTCATTTTTAATATTCAAAATTTTATTAAACTGTCTTCTCTGTAATGTTGAGTGATGAAAAAATTGAGTATTCTGGTCACCCCAACTTAGCCAATTAATTCTAGCCCTTTGATGCCAATATTTCTCTTCCTCCAACCATAAAGCACACACCTGATCTTTACACTCACTAATCTTTTTCACATCATCTTCAGAAACACACAAATCCTGCAGCTTAGCAATTTCCTGGACAAGTTCATCTTTCTGTTTCTTACTCTTATTCCTCTCTTTACACCACAATTTGATCAGTCTTCTACACTCTTTCAGTTTATGAGCAAGCTTATAGGCAATAGAACCTTCCACATGAACATCCCAGCCCTAAGCCACCACTTGTCTAATATCCTCCATATCAACCCATTGGGATTCAAACTTGAACTTTTTAGGACCCATAATATCCTTAAAACAGGAGTTGAGAATTATAGGAGAATGATCAGAACCTATTGCAGCATGTACCACCAATTGGGACTCAGGAAAGTTAACCAGCCATTGAGAGTTAACCAAGGCTCTGTCTAATCTCTCTTTAACCATCACACCCTCTCTCCTACCCATCCAAGTAAATTTTTGTCCCTGAAACTGAATATCAATTAGCTGACAATGCTCCACCATCTCCTGAAAACATCTAATGTATCTTCTATCTTTAAGACCACCACCCTCTTTTTCACTATCATCCAAAATATCATTGAAATCACCCATACAGCACCAAGCCTCTTCAATATTTACAGCCTTTCGTTTAACTTTCTCCCAAATCAGTTTTTTATTTTCAAAAACAGGGGCACCATAGATCCAAAAAATTCTAAAGCTCACCCCAGAATTCATATCAATAATAAGAGTATCAACAATATTCTTATGTTCTTCAAAGCTATTAACAACAAAATTGTTCTTCCACCAAAGCGCAATACCCCCACTAAGACCATCAGGGTCAACATACAAAGCATTATCCATTTTAATTTTTTTCCTAACTTTCTCCATAGTATTCCTTTTATTTTTGGTTTCCATCAGAAAAATAAAATCAGGGTCAGATTTCTTTTTCAAGTCATGAAGCACATTAACTGCCTGGGAAGACCCAATTCCTTGGCAGTTCCAAGAAAGTCCTATAAAAATTCCTTGGTGACTGTCCTGCAACAGTCACCAGAACCTTCAACTCTAGACTTACAAACTGGCTCATCATTCCACCCTAAATATGTTCCAGCTGAGCAGCCATCAATAATCTGAACATCAGTACAACCCTCCTCTTTACTCCAACTTTCAATACATTTCTTGGTCCTCTTACACTTTCTCTTACCAACTCTACCCTTCCAAACTGTCTCACTCCCAAATGTAAAAGTGGTGATCTGCCTGATCTCAACAGGGTGCAACTTAGCTTCAATAAGAGACCAATCTTGCTTACTCCAAATACATTCCACCTCCATTTTCCTTCTCTTGATCACACTAGACTCATATTCCTCCAAAACATCATTTTCAACACTCCTCTTAAGCTGCAAACATCTCAAATCAGCAGCTAGTGAAGATTCAACCAGCCCCACATCCTTTTCCACACTCTCCTTGAATATCTCTAACTCCTTATGGAAGTTAACATTCACACCGCCACCTTTGCCAATAATAGCAGCCCCATTAATAACTTCCTTAAGGGGGGAAGATACTTCATCATTATCATGCTCAAGACCAACCTCTTTACTATTGGTATCCCATTCATAAGCATCCTCTCTACGTGTCTCAGGATATTTAGAAGGATCATAGGGACCAGGTAACACTGGGTATGGTGAGGTATCATAAGTATCTAACGAGAGCATAGGGCCAGGAGTACCATCAAAACTGTTGGAATAGGAAGGAGAATGAATAATAGGAATAGGATCATCAGGGGCAAGTAAAGGTAGCAAAGGATTATTAAGAAAAGGTACAGAATCAGGTAATAAAACATCAGGGTCTTCAAAAAGAGGCGCATGAGAAATAGGCTTATCAACCGAGATAGGAATATCAGAAACAATAGGCAAAGGGGAAAAACTAAAAGTATTATTATTAGTGTTTTCACCAAGGGCAGGAATAACATCAAATTTGTGAGTAATAGTTGGTATAAAAATATGTGGCTCAACAGGTAGAGATTTAGGCAAAATAGGTTGAGTAAGAGACATAGGCTCACCAATAGAATCAGTATTCCAATTCTTGTTCTCAGATCCATCCACTATCATTATCTACTTCCCTTTAAACTTTCTAACTTCAGAACCAACAACCTCTCTATCAACCACCATATCTCCAACAATATTCCCTCTCCAATTTCTATGATCATCATTTTTACTCCAGTTATCACAAGTAATTTCTCTTAAATTCTTCTCATTCTCAGCTAAACTCAAAGACATATCATCCCCTGCTCTACTCTTACTTCTTCCCACATTATTGTCTCTCTTCCCATAATCCATTCGAAAAGAAGCAACTCTTAAGTGAGGACCATACACAGACCTACCATTAGCATCTTTCTTCACTTCTTCAAAGCAGTGCTTAGCTAAGTGCCCAAGCTTCCCACATGAGTAACAAAAATCCGCCAACCTCTCATATCTGATTTTAGCCCAAACTTTCCCTCTATTCCTCCTTGGTACCCAGAATCCACAAATAAGAGGAATATCAACATTTATCCCCACTCTAACTCTTAGATAACTCTGACCAAATCCCTGTAGCCCTGTTGGCTCATCGACCTTTATAACAGAACCAATAGTTTGACAAATAATTCTAGCATTCTTGCTCGACAACATCTCCAGGGGCAAATCTTGAATCTGAACCCAAATAGCTAGTTCAGAAAAATCAATCTCAGACACTGTAATATCACTATCCCATTTTTGAAGATTCATACTAAAACCCATAATAGACCAAGGACCTTCATCAATAATTCTATCCCTAGCCTTTTCAGAACAGAAAGAGATCCCGTAAGTATTTTCACCTACTTCTCGAATACCAGGAGCCACCTCCTCCGACCAGATACTGCGAAGAATCGCCATCACTCCCTTACGATTAAGGATCTTATTAGCATGAATTTTCCCAACAGCCATGAATCGTGTCCACTGAGGACACTCCTCATCACCAGATTCCAAAACAATCTCCAGATCCATGGCTTGATTAGCAGGATTCATTGCAGCTCAAATAGTAAAACTAGACTTTAATAAGTAAAAGACGACAGGAAAGAAAATGAGCAATCTCTACGACTATAACCACAATAAGTAAAAACAAGCAGGGAAAAGACACAGAATCAATCGCAAGAGTTATGAAAAAGAAACCTAGGCTCACTATCAATCTTAGGAAAGGCACTAGACCCCATCAAACAAGAATGATCCAGCTCTAACAGACACGAATAAGAGAAAAAAGCAAAGAAAAAGAAAAAAGAACATGAAAACCTACCTCAGCGCCGCATCTAACACCAGTGACGCCGTTCATCGGCCAATCTGCCACCGTCAAATTCCGGAACAAGAGAATCGACGATAACACAAGAGATCAACAAAGGAAAAAAGCCATGCAAACAAAAGGAAAACCTAAAAACCTACAGATCTGAGACGAGACTCAGAAGAGGACTCGAAGAAAATCGAGTAACTGTTGCCTCAGAAAGAGAGAAAAAACTGCCAGCGCGTGGACACGTGCAGAGCCGATTTTATATTAGATTTAATTAATTTTATTGTCAATCTATACCTGAAGAAATTCCTGAAGAAATTCTGCTGCTCCAGCTTGGAGTTCATTTTCTTCGATAGCGGGCATTTCACCTCCAGCAGTATATAAATTCTTTGCAAGTGAGAAGCTTCAGACTATATTTCTTCTTTTGTTCTCCATTTCCTGATTGAGGTTCAAAGGCTTAGGCACGAATGTCGAGCTATTGAGTTTCTTCTGATAAGCAATTACCGCCTTCACAAATTCCTGCATTATTTTCCCCCAGAATCCTAGAATCAGAAACTTGTTTAACAATTAGAAGACCAAATTGATAAAATGTAAGAAATCAAAGGTAATAATAAGCAGAAGGGCATTGGGGATAATCAAATTCATCTGAAAGTCCCATGATGAATTTACATACTTCAGGATTATCAGCAGCATCAGGATCATAGAACCCTTCAATCAAACCATCCAATGCAAAAGCCATTGGCAGAAATCTTTGTGCCAAATGCCAATATCCCTAACACCTTGATGGTGGATAACTATTCCAATATCTGTTTGATAACTAAAAGAACATGAACTTGAGAATAAAAAGCAAAACAGAGAGACAAATTTCTGAATATTAAAGCAGATGGCAAAAGGAACATATTCATGCTCTCTCAACCTCAAAATGCTTTCTCACAATGTTGCTCAATTTAAGGTCAACCATAATGACTGAAAATTCCATTCATTTATATGCCATCACCAATATTGCGTTGATTTCAAAGACCTACATAAAAAAATAGAACCAAATTCGGATTAGCTTAACCAACACTAAAGGAAGAAACTTTACTATAGTAAAGCATGGTCTTGCACATATAACATCAAATCAACTAATAAAATGAGAATGATATAACAATGCTAGACTCAAAAAATGAAGGACATAATTTAAGTCATATACAATTAAATGAGACCAATTATTGATGTCACTGCTATTGGAAAATAAGAGAAAAAACATTGAAATCAGTCTTAAATTATGTGATCAAGTTATAAAAGACAATTTCTAACTCAAAGTATAGACCAAAATTGTCAGCTTAATAGTGCCTAGTTATTCCCCCAAAAGTTAATTACCATTTGAACCTGCAAAGACCGAACCAAAACGATGAATGAGCACACAAAAGACAAACTTAATGAAAAATGAGGTTCATCTTTGTAGCAAATCAAATGTAATACCCCAAAGCTGAAATAAATGAATGCTACCCCCTAAAGTAATTGTTTTGTAGTAATAAACCTATAATTATCAACATTTTAGCGGCAGAAAAGAGAGAGAACAAAAGGGGAATATTCCAAAACTATTTTGAACCAAACTCTTTGTAAGTCATCCATTCCATAAATATCAACTTACTGCGGGAAATTAAACAAAAGCAATACAGGTTGAATGCACATGATCCCCTTAAAGCCTCAAGCAAGTGACCTGTGAATTAAAGGACAATGATGTTAGTGGAAGAGATCATAACTGATTATTGCAGTCATGAATAAAATGACAATGATGTTTTCACTTAATTATTCAGTTAATTTTTCATGCTCTCTCAACCTCAAAATGTTTTCTCACAAAGTTGTGCAATTTCAGGTTAACCATAATGGCCGAACATTCCATTCGTTAATATGCCATCACCGATGTTCCATTGATTTCAAAGACCTGCATAAAAGGAAAACAATAGAACCAAATTCGGATTTGCTTAACCAACACTAAACGAAGAAACTTTGACTATAGATATATCAGCATAATTAACCAAACTTTGACTATACATCTTAACTAACTTCAAACACTTCAAATATGATTTCTAAATCCACTTAAACAAACAAAAATCAAGTTGAAAATTGCATATGTGACTCTATTAGGCAGATACATGAATATTAATAGCAGATTTATGAATTATTAACTTGTTCATATTGCAAGACTGCAGCATCCCCTGCGTTTGTATGCTTCTCCATCCCAAAGATAAAAAACTTGCATGTAAAGGATAATAAATGGAAATCGGAAAAAAAATTAACTCAAGAAAATAAGAAAATTTCCTCGACCAACATCCAAGGCCATGAACTCTTCAATGAAAATTGCAAATGTTTTCTCAAACAACAAAACTGGCATTAAAAGTGATTGCTAAAGTTAGTAAAAAAGAAGACATGGATTTTGCTAAAGCCTGGAATCACCATAACGAATTTTCCAAGTTTGCAACTTTTAATAAGCATCAACAGATTTGAAGTTGAAAAAAGAAAAATCAATACCTTTGTCTCGGCTTGCTTGCAGATATTGTTTCTGTAGCTACTGTGTCCCAAGTGCATCATAGAGACTAAAATAATATATGAGAGCTCAGGGAAATACCAACAAATAATATATAGAAAGAATCAGAAAGAACAGTTAAGCCATTGCTAAAATCAGACAATCATGATCTCCATTAAAAAAGCTTCAGTCAATCGTAGCATGAAATACTTATCCACATTTTCATGAAAGTAATAAACCATCAAGCATCCCATGACAGAAAGTGTAATCCACATACATCTTGGAATACCTTGGAGTGGATGCCGCATGCATCAGAGCTGGCAAGACTATTTGTGGTAGTTGCTGATGCAGGGGCAGCTGAACCCTCAGTAACCATGGTTTCGTGTTGAATGGTACGGGGACCCCTAACAGCACCAACAGCCCTGTGAGCCACAGCACTTCCAGTGCCAAAAGCCATGCCCGTAATGAGGAGATAATAATGAGACTTGATGTATTCTCATAAAGCAACGAAATACAAATAATGAGAGTAACTATTAGTAGAATGAATGCGGTAGGAAAGGAAAAATTGACATATTATAAATGCATTTCTATCACCGAAATAAAATGTCTGTAGAATTTTATAAAACCATGTGTCGAAATGTTCGGGTCCGGGGAACCTTGTCGAAACGACGTTGGAAATTGAGTCGCTACTAATCTTTTTTCTAAGGTGTGATTAGCCACCTAATTGTCTTAATCATTCTAATGAGGTCCGGTGCTTGGCACGGGACCCACTAAACCTATGGGTCCGGTCTTGTCACCTAGACCTAGGTTCGGGAGTCATTTACGTCCGAGGAAGGATCAGCACCCCCGGCACGCCCGTCAAGTGATGGTACCTCTAAGCCAAACTAGATCTAATTGTAGGTCAATAACAAAAAGGTTGCTTTTACCTAATCTTGATTATTATTAAAAAGGATTATGAAAGAAAATAAAAGCATTTTTAAAATCAATGTCGAGAATTCGAATAATATAATCAAACACCGTCGATTAATTATGTTACGATTCTCTTTCGCTGTTTGTTCTCTTGTTGACTCTTCCGCGTCAGGAAGAAATTTTGGAAAATGCAGTGTCAAAACTTTTCCATTTGAATTTTTAAGGAAAACTAGTTGATTTTATTGACTTGCCAAAAAATCTTACCATTTTAAAAAAACTCGTCTTTAAAACCAAGCTTCAATTTTTGAATTTAAAATTAACCCAAAAAGATTTGATAATCCATTTCCGGATTAATTTTAATCTAAAAGTCAAATCCTTAAATCAAAAATTTCTTTTCAAATTAAGATTAATCCAAAAAAAAAGGTTTACTGATGATTTCCGGGCTAATTTTATCTCAATAATTGAATTTTAAATTTAAAGAACTTATCTCTTTATGACCAATTTTCTTTGAAAATGCTTACCATGAAACCTCTTGAGTTGTCATTTTTAGTTCTTTTGAAAACCGAATAAGAGAACATACTTAAAAACATTTTTGGAAAACACTTTTGATTTTTTTCATCTTTTATTCATTTTTCTCCAAGTTTGGACCTTAACACTACATATGCATGTATGAAATGATGGATGCAAAGTCCGGTTCATTAATTGATTAATAAAAGGGGTTTACTTGAACTGGCCTTCACGAATCTAGCCCGGCTCTCCGGGGATATTCGCGAAAATCATTCAATCTCGGAGCGAAATCTCGAGAGGTCGTGCACGCGCACCTTTACTCGAGATTAGCTCGTCATAGTTTAAACACCTTCTTATTAATCGACTTTTATAATGGTGGTATGCAGTGCAAACAATTATAATCAACCAAAGGTAAATATGGTATGCATGTGTTTATCCACTAATTACCGAGCTAAATTAAATTAATTACATCCCCAAATATAATCGAATTAACAAGTAAACTAAAGAAATTGAAATCTAGGCCAAATTGGACAACTGGGGACCTTTCTGCACATCGAGAAAACCATTAGCGAATTTCAGGAGGCATACAAACAAATCAAGATACAAATCTAAAATCAAAGACCAAAGCAAGAGCAAATTGAACTTAAACAAATGAGAATATGGGTCATGGGATATGCTTACACTACAAATGAATCTAGTTTAGGAAATCAAATTTTTAAATTCAGAACCTTAATTCCCAGATCGAAAGTCATTTAAGGTGATTCACCAATTTCTTTCAAGTTATTTTCGAATTTGGAGAATTGGGATTTTAACTCCAAGCTTTGTTTTTCCAAAGATTAAGGATGACCCAAAGTGTCTTAACATGTCATCCTTAAGTCATCTTTAATTTAAGGAAAAATCATAGCTTTAAGTCAAAATCACAATTTTTCAAATCCAAATTAACTCAATTCGAAATTAGGAAATCAATTTAAATTACTTCCAACTTGAACATCAAGATTTCAAAATCAATTAGCCATGACAAACACAATTTTCACTTAAAAATTCAATCTTTTAGCCTAAATCCCAATTTCCATATTTAATTAGTAAAATTCAAGAACCAAAAAGCACAAATTAAATACCAATAATGTAAATCAAGCACTCAATTGCAAAATTCTAGCATAATTTCTAAAATCAGGGGTCAAATTGAATAAAGCAGGGATCATATTGCATTAAATTAAGAAATAAACCTTAAATCAGGGACTAGGATGCATAAATCAAAAGTAAAATCTTAAATCAGGAGCGAAATTGAATCAATAAATAAATATTATCCTAAATCAGGGACAAAATTGAATCAATCAACAAATATTACCCTAAATCAGGGACTGTATTGAAAACGAAGAAAAGTTGCAGGCTTTATGTGAATTAAATAACAAATCAAAGGATTTAATTGCACTAAATTGAGGACTCAATTGAAAGAAATTAGAAGCTTTACCTGAATTGATGAATTCCTCTTTAATTTAAACACTGAAATGACGCCGTTTTGGTAGATTCGGTACGACACTATTTAAACCATCATCTCATCTTCTTCCTCAAACATTTTGTTGCCCGAAACCCTAATCTCCTTGTAGCGCTGCTGTCTTCCTTGAGGCCGCCGAGAATCACTTTGTGGTGGAGCCGCAGCTACCAGAACGATTCTCGCCACAAACTAAGCTCGAATTTTCCTGATTCACTCTACTCAACCTTCTAAAGCCCTCCCCTATCCTAGTTTCAGAAAACGCAGCCTTTTTCACCTTCAAACGAGCCTTAACTGAGTTAAGATCATCACCCTTGGATCTCCATCTTTAGCCATCTGATTGAGCCGATCTTTGGCTATGTGAAGCTTGTTTCAACCCGAAGGCTCGAGGAAGTAAGCTACTTTCTTTCCGATTCTAAACATAGAAGAGAAGGAGGATTCATCGAGAGGGGAATCAGGGCATCTGGCGTGTATTCAGTGTCACTTTTCAAGAGAAGATGTGTGTTTTTGCTTTTGGGAGAGGGAGACCAGAGAGTGTATACCGTTTTCTCAGAGGGTAACTCTCAATTTTTCTTTAGGGTTCAATCGGTGAAGAAGCCATTGGGTGTCGTGTTCGGTACCGTTTTTTTTTTAAAAGGGAAAGCCTCATATCCAGTGGCGTAGCCAGACCCTTTCTTTAGGGGGGTAAAAAATTTATACTTTTTTTTCACTAGCTAAATAAAGGCTATATATATGTGTGTGAATTTTAATATTTTTTCTTTTTAATTAGATCATATATTTTTATGTGATTAATTTTCTAAGGTAATCTTATAAGAAATTATAAAATTTTTATAAAAATATTTTAATATAAATAAAAGCTTAATTTTTATTCGTGAAAATAAAGAAAAGGTACAAAAGAGATGAAAGAGTATTATCTTTTATACATATAAATTAAATATGGATATAGAAATTCTATACATAATCTTAAACAATAGTATACATATATATATATATATATTTAAAAATGAAAATAGTGAGATGAAATATATAAATATAGTTTTAAAAGGATGGTTTGAATGTGAAAATATCCAACATTTTTAATGGGGTCAATGCTATAAATCCTTTATTTTATGAGGATCAATGTAATAAAACTTCAATTTTAGTGGAGTCAATATGATAAAACTTCAATTTTAATGGGGTCAATTGGTAATTTATCCAATATTTATCTATGTATTATAAGGGGGGTTTAAAATTTGAGTGGGGTCAAGGTGGCTACGCCCCTGCTCATATCTATATCAATATGGGAATTTCGGTATATGGGTGTGTGTTTCCACGAATCCAAAAAATCTTTTCCTCCGAGTCTCCCATTCAGTATGTGTGAAGGCCTTTTTTCTAGATAGAAGAAAAATGTCTCCCCCTCCAATCGGGTGGGGAAATTTTCTTTGTCTTTTTGTGTCCACCTCAGGATAAGATCGAACCCAAGAAAAATCTTTGGTCAATCCCCCTCTGCCAGCTACCTGCTAAATTTCCTTATTTCTATATATTCTTCTTTTTTCCTAACTGATTTTGGCTTTATTTGCAGAATCGGTTCCTCCAGATGGAATTGCTGAGTTGGCCAGGTATTTAGGTAAGACCTCTTTTCCTCTAACTGTGGTAATTGAAATCTAGGATTGAAATTCTCTGCTGCATTGGAAACTAGTTCCACTGTTGCTCATTTTTGTCTTGTCTTGATCCTGTGGTTGGTGGTCCATTGTTGTTGACTTTTCCCTTTTTGTCTGATGATGAATTTTATGTTGTATAGTAATGATTGGAAACTTGAACTGTACTGAAATGAGACACATTTTCCATTTCCTAAGGCCCCATGCTCCTTGACCTGAGCAGTGTTTTAGTTCTGTCATATCTCATGCTTATTTGCCAAATATTGTGTATTGTATGGGCAACCATCCTATTTAACGACAATTTTTCCAATCCTAGCTACTCTTGTTGTTTTGCTACTGATCCAAAGGTCCAATTTGAATAATGTGATGTTTTGAATGATGCCTGCATCTTGATTTCATGCCTGGACTTGCACCCCTGTTTGAGCTTACTTTGCTTCTGTGTTGGAATTCATTTTCCTTGTTTGCCTTTGCCACTGCCTTGAACTCATGAATCTTGGCCCTATATGCTTGCTGTTACAATGCAAATGTTTCTGAATTTGATGCACCCCTTGAGTTTCATGTGATCATTTTATTAGTTGATGCTTTAACATGGTCATGAAAGTGCCTGAGATGCTGTGCTTGCTGAATTGCCATGTTTATTTGTGGTGTTGTTCTTTGATGAGCTTTGATCCCGCGGTGCCATTTTCCTTTTAGGCATGTTGTCCTTTTCAGTAATTGGGGCATTTTTCTACTCGATGATCAGCTGCATGCCATACTCCTTTTTTGCACAACCTCCTGATCAAAAAAATTTGCTTGTTGATTTCATAATTGTGCTGCATTTCCCTATGTTTTCTTATGTCTATTACTAATGCATTTGCTTATGTTTTCCACGGCCTTGTTGACATCTCAAGGTTGAGACTGGATCTCTCGCCTTGTGTTCAATATGGCCAATAGTAATCTCTTTTCCCCAAACGCACATGCTCGTTTTGCTCCTTTGGTATGTGCACTAATCGATAGTGTACATGCTTTCGGATCGTGGGGAACATTTCTCATTTTTATCCTGCAGGTTAAGGAATTTTCCTTCTAAGGCCACTGTCTTTGAAAAAATTTTATGGCAACCAGTGTACCTGAAAGAGAGGGATAGAGTTGGATCTAGAGGCAAGGAAGCATCTCGGATGGTCAAAAGCAATTGTAACAATGTTTTTTTTAATTTTTGCTACTCAATGTTTTGTTTATTTCTTATAGCTAGGATTGCGACAAATTCTTGGACTTTGTAATGTAAAAGCCAACATTAATGAAATTTCCCTTTTTGTGATTTTTTAAATTTCCAATTTTTTTGTACCTTTTGAATGGAATCAAACATATATGTAATGCTAAAACCCAAAAATGCATATGGATTAACCAAATTGCTAATTGAAATCAACATGGAATATGCAAAATGTAACTTCTAAAAAAAATGGGATATACTAAATGCAACTTAAATAAAGAGCATGCTAATTAAATAGAGGATTGCTAAATATGAACTAGTACGTGACCATAATGCTTCCTATGTAACTTAAGAAATAAAATTGATTTAAATAAAAGATTGAAATGCAACTACTAAATGAAGCTAAGCCTTGAAATATGCAAAAATGCCAAATGTGGTCATGCTAAGATTTTTTTGGGTTTTTCAAATTGCATTTTAGATGACTAAAAATGAGTTGGTTAATCTAAATTAAATGTGAACTTAAAATGACCAAAATGCCCCTGAATATGCAAATGACCAAAATGCCCCTGAATGTAAAAATGTCTAAAATACCCTTAGCTGACTTTAATGCCGATTAAGAAGTAAATTGATTTAAATTAAAGGATACAGGATAAAAATGGGTGTGTACACCATGCCTTGAAAGTAACTACAATATCAAAATAATAGATATGCCCGAAACTAACTATCCCGATCCATGAAGGAAGCCTGATCACCGTTTGGATTGCTGACTTGTGAGCTTCCCAGGATTCAACAGGTTGGCATTTCCTCCATCTTCTTAGCGTTGTGAAATATATATACACC
>AWUE01022193.1:0-39289 GCA_001974825.2 Corchorus olitorius
ATATATATATATATATATATATATATATATGCATTGACTAATCCCAATCTCACTCAATCTCCATAAGACTTCCTGAATTAATTAGGCATTAACTTAATGTCATAAAAAAATTTTTTTTTTGTTTGTGTAATGATACACACACTTGAAGAAATTAGGAAAGGAGAATTGGAAGGCTTAGGTCCGGCTTATACTCTCGAACAACCATTTAGGCAGGATCATATGCTCTATAACATATTTTCAAAGCGAAACTAACATACATCCTTAGTCCTACCATGCTTGTACAAATATCATAGTAATTAAATTGAAATCTCACCTCCAGAGTTGGCTTGCTTCAAATTCTATTTTCTCACGAACACTTCCCTACAATAATTAACGGTACACGATTATTTGTAAATATTTCTAAACATGGAATCAGTGTACATCTTGAATTTTCCCCAAAATCATAAACTCAACACTTACCTTGTCAATTCCTTTTTACACAGAGCAATTGAGGCAGCATGCTTTAAGCATTAGGATTCCATTAATTTGTGATTGTAGGCATAGGAAAAACGAATTGGGTTAAGAAAATTGTATTTTAAATTCCAGTCATGTCAAATCTCTATTGTGGAAAAATTAGATACCCGACAAATTCAGAAATTCAACAATACCTAAGTCTCAGCTGATATTTGATAATAATAGTATCAATAGCCCTTGTGTGATATTGAATCGTTCTAACTCAAATCAATAAGTATACAACATATCAAGCATAGCAACATAAATATAAGTTTAAAGCCTCTATTTGTAAACAATTCTCATACACCGAACACTAAAAGAGTTGTTTACTAAAATCAAACCAATTCCCAGCAGCTACATAAGTCCATGGCAATATCAAATGAACAGCAAGGGGAAAAATAACTTAAGCGCAATAATGAATGAAGATGAAAAGAAGGGAAACTACCTTCGAAATAGATATTAGCAACCTGTTGAATCAAATACAGTAATTCTTAACGTTCTAGTAGCTCATAGAATTAGCCAAATTGGAAACAACCATAGACAACATTATAAGAAACAAATGTTACCTGCTTCGACAAAAGAAATTCAAGTGACAATCTCCTGTTACAATTCAAGACAATTTTTTAAAAATAGAAGAAAAAAAGAAAAGCAATAAGAAATAACTCAATCAAAGTCAAGAGGCTTTACAACTAATAGCAACATGTATATCCAAGGCTTGGGTTTCAAAATGAACCAAGAATTCAGAAATCAAAACTGTCAACGAAAATGAAAAGAAGATTAAAAATAACAGATGAGGAAGGGGGCAGAAGGTTTCACTTTCATGGGTTTAGCCTTGGTGGCGGTGGCGGTAAGCTGTCTGTTCGTGGTGGAAGCGGCAGATGATGGTTTTGTGGCTCAGTGTAGCAAGAATTTCCAGACCGTGATGACTTGCCTGAACTTTGCGCAAAGGAGGGTGGCGACTCCGTCGACCGAGTGTTGTAGCTCAACGCCAACGCCGTCTACCAAGCTGGTTGGAGCAAGAATGGGCAGGTGAAAAAGGAGTGGGAGAAGAGAGAGGAAGAGGCGTGAAGGTAAAAAGAGAGGGGAAAATGACGTCTTCCCTTCTAATTTGAGGTCTGATTTTGAGAAAAGGACCGTCGTTTTTGGAAAAGGAGAAACATTTAACAAGACCCAACAACATTAATTACATTTACACATCAACCGGATTATGGAGGGTTGAAAACTAATGTAATGACAGAAAAGGGCAGAGAGAGTATAGAGAAACCTAAGGAACTTTATGTGTCCTTTTGAGTAATCTGAGAGGAAGTTAAAAAGACAAAAATAGGGCAGGTCTCTGGCTCCACAGCAAAAGTTGGAAGGAACTTTTAGTAAATTTGGTAGGGGTTACAAATTATATTTAGTTTATTTATACTAGAACTTCCCGGCCGCGTTTCGCGTGCGGCTGTTTTATTTTATAAATTATTTTAAGAAAATTCAGTTAAGAAATGAAATTTTGTCGTGAAATGATAACAAAACAAAAGTAAGGGAGTAGAGAATTGAAGTATGGAGAGAGACAATAGAATATGGAGAAGAAGAAAATATGAAGAAGGGGAGAAATTGTTCTTATTCATCTTATTCCATAACAAAGTAAGTGGCATATTTATAGACACATAAATACATCACCATAAATATAAGGGGATGAACTTAGTACATAGGTATATGTGTATGAATGAACCAAGTCATCAATTTTATCCTTGTTTTAATTAGATTCATAGACATCCACAACATACATGTATATTCATAACAAATTTATAATTAATTTATAATTATTTGATAATTTATTTTATATAGGAAAGGGGATGAATGTCTTTTAATTTTTCCAAACTAAATGAATACAAATATAATAAACAAAACATTAGAAAATTAACTATTGACACTTGTCAAAGAAACCAAATGTCATGTGATGCTCAATGTGAACCTTGCTCATAAAATTAATAGTAGGTTTAATTAAGGGTTAGAAAAACCCTAAGCCGCCTCCCCTCTTTCTCCCATTCTCCCTCTCCTAGTTTTTTAGTTCTCGTTAGTGTTTGGACTACTCCTCCTCCTCCTCCTTGGTTGTCACACCAAGGGGGAGGAGGAGGATTTCGTTTTTGCTAATCTCTTTATTTTCCAATAAAAGTTTCAGATCCATAGATCTGTCCAGTTTTTATTTGAGTTTGTTTTTGAGTCAGTTTGAGTCAGTCTTTTTTTTTCGAGTCAGTTTTGAGTCTAGTCTCAGTTCGTTTCGAATCTGAGTTATCCAGTCTGAATTTTAGGATAGTTTTAAGCATGATCATCCTTTTATTTATTCAGATTTATGGTAAAATTGTTGTAATTCTTTTCTTTTGGGTGCCAAGGAAGAGATTTGTCAATCGAATCAATCACTTGATTATCGTTGATCAAAGCTTTTTGTTTGGAAAAACAAGCGACAACGAGGTGGTGATGGGCGTGATAGCGAGACATCAACATGATTCAGGACACACGTTTTGGATTTCCAAGGAAGATCTAGTTCTTCAGGTGCAAAAAGTAATCGTTTATATGGTTTTATTGAGATTTGATGTAATGAAGGATGATATTCCTAAAATTATTGTAAAATCAGTTACATGAATGAAAGTTATCTATTTTTCAAAAAAAAAAAATAGTAGGTTTAATTACGTGCAGAATGCTTCTAAGTCCTAACTACACACTCCAATATTTTTTCTACACACTCCAACATTTTTTTTTTGAAAAAAAGTTTAGGAGGAGGAGTAAGTGTGGCTGCCCAATTTCCAAGAGCAGGGCAACCCATTCAGTTTGGGATTTTGCAGTTTTTTAACCCATTCAGTTTGAAATTCTGCAGTTTTTCGGAATTCACAGATCGTCTATCTGTCTATCAAAGAAAAATCTACAACTCCCGACACTCAAATATTTAAGCAATACATTAAAAAGAAGGAAAAAAAAACTGCTTACCCTCCTAATTTTATCCCTTGAATAGTTTTGAATTACAATAATATGTATCCTAGCCGAGATTCAAGCCGATGAATTTCACTAGCTAACTAAGTTTCCTGCAAATCTGATTCACTTCTACGATTTAAGGACTTTTCTCTAATGGTGTCCAAGATTGGTCTCCAAGCCTGCAGCCGGCGGGTGGGCCTTTGCGAGTCCGAGCTCTTAATAACGAACCGGTTAGGACTCGTGGCGGGTGAGTTAATCGACGATGCAGACAGTGAGTTGGGCTTATAATTAGACTTGGTGGACTTGGCTTTGGCAGTGAGCTTCTTTGCTATGGAGGCCAAGTCAAGAGGAGAAACTTCGTCTTGTAGCGTAGAGTAAGGAAGAAGAAAATAAATATGGCCTGCTTCTAGGATAGTATCGGCTTCAAGACCCTTGCAGCCGTTGGAAATGAGTTGAGTTGGTGTGCATAAGAAATGCTTTGGTGGCCTGCCGCCACCGCCACCGCCACCGCCGCAGCTACCACCGGTGACTTGACTGACTGAAACAGGATACTCAAAGTCTTCTATGTAGCCACTTAGGTGAACCACTCGGATAGTGTTCTTCACTCTACAAGATGATCTGCTAGAGAATCTGCAACCCATTTTATGGTTTATAATTATTCACTTTTTTTTTTCTAATAATAAGAAAAAGAAAAAGTAAAGAAAGCACTCAAAGCAGATTTTCTTGTATAAGAAATTTTCTAATTGCTTTGGGTTTTTATATTGGAAAAATCCTTCTTCCCCTTCCCTGGTTGGCCTCACCTAGTATTCTTTGTTTCAATAAGTTGACCATCTTGTCATTGTGACAATTGACAGACATGTCAATTACGTTTGTTTGATTAATTCATACATGTTTTTAAGAATAATAATTCATTAATTTGTAATGAAAATTTGGGATGAAATTCCAATTTTTTCTGCCTTTCCAAGAAATCCCTTTCTTCTCCTTTCTGAAAAAGAATAAAAGAAAGAAAACTTGTTGAATTGATTTATAAAGTATAATGCGATTTGGGAGAGAAAAATTTACAAGAGTTAAATAATCTAACCATGAACGCCTATTTTTCTTCTTGAATTTTGCTTTTATATACAATTTCTATCTATAATATCTTTTTTGTTATTGACACAATAGAATGTCATTTGCACTAATAGGCTATTTGAACGAGTCAAATCTAATGAACTGAATGAAGGATTTGGAGTAGAAAGAGTGATGACTCAACGACTCTTTCAGGGAGAAAGAGTGATTTGAAGTCAGCGTGGGGTTTGGGTAAAGGCAAAGTTTTCCTCTCAGACACAGGAAGTGGAAAAGACTACCTAACCAGTAACCAAAGTTATGCAAGCAAAATCCAACATTATTTGACTAGAAAGACTTTTAACCATATGACTCCAAACCCATCTTTGGGTTAATACAGAAGGGCATTGTGGACTCAATATTTCAAAAGTCTAGAAAATGATAATGTTATTAACTTATCAAATATGTGGTTACAATCTTTCAAAATTCTAAATAATAAGAAATTGTCCTCTCCTCTCAAGAAATCTGTTTCAAAATTTGTTTCAGAGTCAAACTTTTAATTTTACTAGTCGTCACTTTTACGTGTGTTGCACGTAATTCAATATGTTTAAATTAAATAAAAATTAAAATCTTAAGCATATTACTAATTTTGTTATAAAGAAGCCTATTATTAGAGTTGGCAAAACTTCACCCGAGTGCGGATATCCGACTCGACTGCCTGAAATCAATCCTGATCCAACCTGATTAGACCAAAAAATCCGCTCAATCCAAACCGAAATGACCCGACCCCAAATCCTTTAATGATCCAAACCTGAATCGACCCGAACTCGATCAACCCGAGAGATTAATGATCAACCCAAATTACCTGAATCCGAAAAGACTGGACCTGAAAATTAGAGGTTCAAACCCGAAATTATCTGAACCATATGACTCTAAACTGAAAAAGATCGAACCAAAATTGACGAAAACCCAAATGACCCGACATTTGAGCAATTTAAACCCAACCCAACCTGAAACCGAAAATTAACCGAACCCTTATAACCAAAAATTTCCTTAACCCAAAACTAAGCTAACCCAAATCCAACCCGACCAGCCCATTTGTTTATACATTGGGTTTTACTGTCAAAGGAACAAAAGAAATTATCCCACACAAAGAAAAATATTAACAAAGTAAAATAGCAAATTTAAATCCACATCAAGAGTTACTATTGATACCTCAAATTTACACTTGAGGGTAAATATGTCCTTGATAATGTTAGAACAAGATGTGTGCCTCAAATTTAATCTAAAAATCTAAGCTAGCTCAGATTTGATGCCACAATTGTCATGATTGAATTAGGAAAGTAATTTTATTTTCCTAATTTCCTATAATTGGGCCGAAAATTAGCATTAAATATTGAAAAATAATAATTATTTTATAATTATTATTATTTCAATAAATGATGGTTAGAAAAGAATTAAAGTCATCTTGTATGATCTTTAATTTTAAAGGAGACTTAATTCTTATATAACAACCATCCTAATTTTATTAAATGCATAATGCCATGTCTAAATTAGATATGTGGCATGATATGTGACGCAATATGGCCTAGTCCCAACCGCCCATGCCCAAATTTGATCTCAATTGAATTAAATACAACTTTGTATTTTGTTCAATTAAGGACAAAAGGCGAAATTGATAAAATTGAATGGGCTAGAGAGGTGCGATTTCAACAAGGATTTTACCATTGTGATTCTTGACTCTCATAGATCATTCTGGCAAAATTTCATCTCATTCTGACTTAAGACGAAAAGCTTATTCATATTTTTCAATTAAGGACAGTTTGGATGTGAAACCAATTTCACCATGATAGAGAGATCAATTTCGACCAATATTTTTTCCATGGTCTTAATATGGTAGCCGAACCCTACTGGTGAAATTTGGGCTCAATCTGACACCGGTTGCAACTTTTGCATTTCTTTCAATTAAGGACATGAGGCTTTCCACCTCGGTTTAGTCAATTTTGAATCCGATCTTGGTTTTGATCGAATTGAGGGCCAAGAATGGTCAAGTTATGATCAATTTCGTGGCCTAGGAGTTTATGTTCAAGATTAGGATCATTTTGGCTATTTTGACAGCAAATTAGGCTACAGTGCAGAACAATCGGAACCCGAGTCACAATGGATTGCGTCAGAAAGGAGGGAGGTTGCGCCAAGGTCATATTGAATTTGTGTTGGTCGGCCTTGGAGGATGTTATTGATGGTAGTTAGCTTCGAAAGTCATGTCAGAATCTCTCCGTAGCTTTTAGGAAGGTTCCTTGAATCGTCAGAAAGGGAAGTTAATCAAGCAAGTCAGGTCAGATTGCAGCTAATACTTAGTCAGCAAGCAGAAAGGGAGCCGTCGACCTTGATAGCCTAGCCTAGGCCGCCCCCTATATAAAGGGCCTTCCCCCTTCAGTTTTTAACAGGCTCCTGCAGCTAAAAATTTGCTCCGCGCAAAAAACTAAACTCCGTTCTTGTTTTCTCTCTAGCCCTGCGCCACTTTCTGCAGCAACCTTGCAAAATCTATTTTTTTTTTCAACACGAGCCAACCTCATTCTTCAATATTTCTGTGCTTCAATTTCGTCTCAGGACGTTAAATCAATTCTCCGCGAGTTTTTCTTATTTTTCAATCTCGTCTCAAGACGTTAAACATTTAATTTTCTGTTTTTCATATGAATAACAATCAGCTTGTTATTCCATTTACTTTTTCCAGCAAGAAATCTTTTGAAACGTTTATTCTCTAGAGTCAATTTGGGATCGATGATTTAAATGCTCCGGTGTGACTTTGATCCAGTTCCCGCAATTCACTCGCTCTGATTTATTTTTGTCATTTTCAGCAAAATGACTGGCACGCCGCGCCCTGCTATTAAGTTTTTCACAAAAACTCTACCCAAAGAGATTTTTGGCACAACATCTCTTTTTGGCACACCTGGTGGGACTCAAAAGAATTGACTTCTCACCCAACAATATAAATTGATGCAATAGGCCCAATACCCCACAACAGGTCCAAATGCATGAAAGAGACAAGGCCCAAATTCGGAAATTGTTATCCATGAACTGGGCCGCATGGGTCAACTCCACTATATGCCACCGTTTAAAATTTTTTATCTTTATCTTCTTCTCTTTTCCTTCTTCAACCCGAAACCCTTGCCTTCTTCCTCCCAACCAGCGCCGCCGCTCTCACACCAGCACGACCATGGCCTTCCCACGACGCTCCAAGGTCATCGCTGCCCCCATATTCCGGCGAGTCATCGATACCACATCTGTTTTCCTTCCCCTCTGCTTTTTCTTCTCTCCGAGCTCTCATATTGGCGCTGCCATGGTCCTCCCACGACGCCACCGCCACCAATGGCTACCATCATCAACGGCCATAGCCTCCTCACTTCTCTCTTTTTCTTGTCCTTTTCTATCGAGTCTTCTAAAAAAAATTCAAAGCCTTAACCAAATCCGACCCTAAACCGAAGTAAAAATCTTCAAATCCCGGCGGCAAAGCCGTGATTCCAACTCCCAGAGCAACCAGAATAAAACCCCTCTACTAACTCAAACGAAAAAAAATTAAATCCCCAAGTTCGCAAAACCGAGCTCTTCACCTACGAAACCCCATGAAACCCGAAACTCCAAAATGATCCCCTGAAGATAATCGAGGATGGAGGAAAGGTGATTGGTTCCTCCATAGTAAGAATCTCTCTTTTTCCTTCTATTTTTTTTCTTTTTCTCTATATTTTCACTGCTAAAAAAAATCTTAAAAACAACTATACTAGAACCCTAGTTGCCCTCCTTCAAAAACCCTTCCTCTCGGTAAAACCTCAAACCCTCCAAAATCTCCGTCTCTAAAACTTTCTCCACCAAACCTCTCTCCAAACTGTCCTCTCTCTTTTTTTCGCTAAAAAAAAGACCTCCCCTTTTCTAAACCGTGTCCTGTCCTTTTATTTTTTACTGCCAACTCATGTTCTTGTCTGTTTGCACAAGTGTCTTTGCTATGGAAATTGGATAACAATGAAGTCTCATGATGGTTAGCTGACTCAAGGATGAATGTGTTGGCTGTTTTTGAGGTGATTCCCCCTTTTTTCCCTTTTTGTCTTACTTGCTTCACTACCATTTTATTCTCACGTGTTCCTCTTTGCTTGTTGCTCTTCATTACTGGAAAACGAGTGTAGGTTTGCTGCATTGCTTACTACAATTTTTGCTGAATTACCTGCTTGCTTATTGGTCCTGACCATGTTGCTTCTGCCTTATTGAATGAACTGATAATGATGGTTATAATATCATAGATGATGCTATCACACGCTAAAATGCCTCCTAAATGATTTGAGCCTAATACTAATGTAAAATGCCTCCTAAGGACCGCATCGAATCAATCTGATTCACCGAATGAAGAGGGATGCTTTGAAGAGAAACAAATAATTCACCGAATCAATCTGAATTTCCGAAGAAAAACCGCACTGAATTAATCTGATTCACCGAATCGAGATCGTAGAAGAAATATATCTGATTCACCGAATCACCAATGAAGAAAAATCACACCAAATTAACTTGGTTCGCAAATGAAGAAATGCCGCATCGAATTAGCTCGATTCACCAGATCAAACTTTGAAGAAATACTGCACCAAATTAACTTGATTCTCCGAATCAAACTTTGAAGAAATACTGCACTAAATTAACTTGATTCACCGAATGAAACTTTGAAGAAATACTGCACCGCAGTAACTTGATTTACCGAATCAAACTTTTGAAGAAATATTGCACTGAATTAACTTGATTCACCGAATCAGACTTTGAAGAAATACTGCACCGCAGTAACTTGATTCACTGAATCAAACTTTGAAGAAATAATGCACCGCATTAACTTGATCTACTTAATCATCCTGAACTGTCTGAAAATGTACTGCACCGAGCTCACCGAATCCAACCTTGAAGAAATTAATGCACTGCATTAACTTGATTCACCGAATCATCCTGAATTGTTTGAAAATGTACTGCACCGAGCTCACCGAATCCAACTTTGAAGAAATAATGCGCCGCATTGACTTGATTCACCGAATCAATCTGAACTATCTTGAAAGTTATCTTGACCGACCGCATTGGATCACTTTAAACCACTGGAAACTATCTTGATTGACCTGCACTAGATCGCTTGAAGATAAAGTTAAACCACTGTAAACTTTTTTGACTGACTGCAATGGATCGCTTGAAACCACCGGAAACTTTCTTGATTGACCGCACTGGATCACTTGAAGATAAACTTAAACCACTGGAAACTTTCTTAACTGACTGCACTGGATCACTTGAGGATAAATTTAAACCACTGTAAACTTTCTTGATTGACCGCACTGGATCACTTTGAGGATAAATTTAAACCACTATAAACTTTCTTGATTAACCGCACTGGGTCGCTTGAAACCACCAGTAACTTTCTTGATTGACTGCTCCGGATCACTTGAAGATAAATTTAAACCACTGGAAACTTCCTTGATTGACCGCACTAGATCACTTGAAAATAAACTTAAACCGCTGGAAACTTCCTTGATTGACCGCACTGGATCACTTGAGAATAAACTTAAACCGGTGGAAACTTCCTTGATTGACCGCACTGGACCACTTGAAGAAATTTTTAAACCACTGTAAACTTGATTGATTGCACTGGATCACTTTGAAGATAAACTTAAGCCACTATAAACTTGATTGATCGCACTGGATCATTTTGAAGGAATTCTTAAACCACTGTAAACTTGATTGATTGCACTGGATCACTTTGAAGATAAACTTAAGCCACTGTAAACTTGATTGATCACACTGGATCACTTTGAAGAAATTTTTTAACCACTGTAAACTTGATTGATCACACTGGATCACTTAAAATTCAGCTAAGGAAAGATCACCCTGGATCAATATGAAACTGTCTAAAAGACCATCCTAGGTCAATTAACTGAAGAAAGATCACCCTGGATCATCCGAAACTAACTGAATAGAGACCACCCTGGATCAATCATGATTAACTAAAGAAAGACTGCCTCGGGGCAACTTGTAAATTGTTTGAAAGACCTGCCTCGGGTCATCTTGAAGAGAGATCAACTTAGATTTCAGGAAATTAACTAAGAAAACCTGCCCCGGGTCATCAAGTGATTAACTTATATTTTTGAAAACTTTCTGAGACGACTTGTCTTGAAGATGAACCCTGATTTGCTGAAATTTTCCTTGGAATACTTGGTTCCAGATATGTTCTGTCTAGTTTCTTGACTTAGCTCTTTTTTGAATAGTGACTTATGGAATCTCTGTTTGTCTCGTTCCATATCTTTCTCTTCATGTCTTACCTCAACTTGCCTTTCTTTCACTACCTTATACCCCCGTGCTCCTTCTAGACTGTATTCGTTCCGAACTCTGATTCTTTTACCCTGGCCGACTTCATTTTGAATTACCTTGAATTTCTCTTCCCACTTTTATAATGAACTCAACTCTTTGTCTTGTAAATTCCTGCTATGAATGAGGATGAAATGTCCTAATGTATGCATGTATGAATGAATGCACATGTATGTTGAATGACAGATGAATCAACTAAAGAAAGTAAATTAAGGTTGACTTCCCTTGTTTTACCCAGTGTCTCTTTGACGGACTTCCTTGTTTTGGATCTACCATGAATGACTGGATTTCCATCGCCTCCTTGTTCCGAGGATCAACTTCCTTATCTCCCTGCAACAAACTTTTCAGAAGTCAAACTTTGAAATATGTTGAACATGCAACTTAAACTTTTTGAGACATGTGATGATCGCATAAAACAATACTCCACTTGCCCCTAACAACATCTTATCATTTCGCTATACATGCCCCCACATGTTGCCCTATTTTCAAGACTATGAGAGGTTTCTCGGAAGATTTGGTGACCACCACTTAGAAAACTTTCTCGTCTGAGATCCTTGACTTAACCTTCATCATAAGCTCACAAATGGAATGCAATTCATTTTCAAAACTCATTTTCAAAACATTTACAATATGTTATTTGTCCAAAAATGGTTTGTATCAACACTGGGTATTGAAAGAAGTATGGTTTGAATGGATTGATTAGCAATTGTTAAAAAGATTTATTTTGGTGCGTTGGCTTCACTTGACAAGATTGAAGTGTTTGATGACTTCGTCCACTTTTACTCACTTTAATTAATGCTTATTACTGCAAAAGAGGTCATCTTTTCTCTGACTGCTTTGGAGGCTCCAAGGATTCCCATCATTGCTCTAGACTGCCCTTTTTGGGTTTTCACCCTAGAGCTCTTTCTTTTCCTTTTCTCATTTTTTCCATCATTTCTTTTTCACTTTTATTTCTATTGCTTCACCATGCACCTGCATTTGAAAAACTTTTGAAATCAATTTTCTCTAAAACCTTTTTGAGAAAACATTTTTTCTTTTTAAAAAACAATTTTTATTTTAGGGACTATCCCTTCACCTTCAATATCCTGACCTGATCAAAGATGGACTTTATTAGGCACGTAATGTAGGATTGGGTTAGGGGTGCCAAAGAAAGGATAAAAGGCTCAAAATGTGTTTGAGGGTGCTCGATCCAATGATCACTTTCTTCTTTGCATGGAAAATTCTTTTAACTTTGATGTCTATTTCCCATTTGAACACCTTGTTCAATTCTGAAACTTCTTCTCTTTATTGAACTTTGCATTTTTTGACATTCTTTATTTTACTTTTTGATAAATTCAATACCCTTTCTTCTTCTTCTTCTTTCTTTTTATTTATTTTCCATTTTGTATCATTTCTCACATCATCTTTTATTGACAAGCTTGGCCATCTTTTCCCAGCTTGTGACAAACTCTTCTTCTCATTATTACTTTTCTTTTCTTTGCACCATCCTTATTAGTGCGCTTGGGTATCCTTTTCCCAATCTGCAACAAGCTCTAGTTCTTCTTTACCTCCAGTATGGAGGGTGATCCTTGACCAGGGTTGATTCGAAAGAAAATCCATAAGGCTCAAAGGGGACAGCAATGTATAATTTTCTATAAGTCAAGGAACAAGAAAGAAGGCCATTTATCACTTCAGATATGGATATTTTGATGAAAGGCGACTTTTAGAAAACTCAAAACCTTTTTTGAAAGCTCATTTTTGAAAACCCTTTCTGAAAATAATTTTTGAAAAATGTCTCTTGTTTTGATTGTCGTGAAAATTTGTACAAGCACATGACGTTGCAATTTGATTTCTCTTTCTTTTTTTTTCATTCTTTTCTTTTTTTTTCTTTTTCTGATGGGAATTTAATAATAGATGTCTTTCACCTCATTCTCTTGACTGACAACCTGATTGATGAAGATGAGAGTGTTATTCTCACACTGAATGTTTTCCCTACTAATCACAACTGAGCTGGTTTGAAAGGTGTTATTTAGGTGGACTTATTTGACCTCTGAATCAATTTGTCTTCTCAGGGCCTCAAAGCGATTCGAATTTGGCCTTTTAAATAATTTGCCCCAAGAAATGGAAAGATCTCAATATGTCTCAAATTCAAATTGGTTTCCATGAAAAGAATGGGCTCATTTAGGGTCAAGGAAATTTGGGATTCTTAGCAGTGTTGACACAAATCGAATAATCTTGTTATTACCTTTTAAGAAAGTGTTCCATTTTTTTTTTGGTTGAAAACCTCCTCATTCCTTTGGTCATTGCCCAGACGAAGATTATTGCCCCTAACTGAGCACTTTTGAGAACTGTCTCTAAGCGGTGATAACTTGATTCAGCCAATTTTATTTTTATTAAACAAATGAACTTTGTTTTCTCAAGTCAATTCCTTTTGTAATGAAAGTGCAACAACCTCGACCACTACTAACACAATGCAATCCTACATGCTGAATATTTAAATTACAACAGTTTAAACCAAAATGCTATGCTAATGCCATGCATGTGTAAGATATGCTCCGAAGTTTGAGAAATTCCCCCTTCGGCGGGCTTCCGTTGCCCCTTTGTGACTGGTTTAGAGGCATGTGGCTCCTTATTACTCAAGAATCTACTCTAGATACACCTTCTGATGTTCTCTTCAACTTTTTCTCCATGAAATCCCGGAGTCCTATACTGACCGGCCATCTGTTTGAGCGAGAGCGACTTCACTGGCACAGTCTGGCTTCTTTCAAAGTATATGAGGATAAAATTACAAGTAATATCTACAAGAAATGTGTTTTCTTTATGCATAAAATGTGTCTATTTACAAATGATGAGGACGACACATTTTCTATATGCATAAAATGTATCTATTTACAAATGATGAGGATAATGTGTCACGGATGCATGTACAAATAAATGGATTATGCATGATCATATATACAATGGGATGTATAATGCATGATGGATGCTTGGCATATATAAATGAATGTCATGATAACTTGGCTAATCAGGAATGCGCATGGAACTGCAAAATGACATGTGATATGACATTTAAAGCTTTATGTGAAAATCGATGCATGGGGAAGATGCATGTCATGGCAAACTATGTTGATGTATAAATGCATGAATATGCAAGGTCAATCGTGGAGACATGAATGCATGAGAGTGCACAATGATGTCGATGAAACCTGCAAAGTAGAAGGATGCATGGCAATACAAAAGACAGTAGACAAAAAACTAGTCAATAACTGAAAGAGTTACCATAAATTTAAGGTAAAGTTATGCCCCTTTATTCCTGATTAACAAAACTTTTTATTTTCCGAAAAAAAAATCAAAAGGATGAAAATGCCCTTGGGGCGGGAAGTCTACCTAAATGCGGATAAAGTCATTACCTGCTCTGCGGTCTACCATTTTCAGTAATTACAAGATAAAGGCAAGAGTTGTTCCTTCATGTGACTAGACTCAACCTCACGAGTTTGGCACTAACTAAGCTAGATTCACTCACTTATATGCTGGGTTAGGCTTTGGACACCCTAAAAGGTTCCCAAATTGTCCAAACTGTATGCCATCTTTGGGCTAGTAAAAACCCCAATCTCTAACCCTTTTACAGGCTCCAAACGAGACGAGTTCAATCTGAGTGGAAGTGTTTGGCACAACCCATACGGGGACAAGAATGCCCCTCGAGAGCTTGCTACTTTACCCGCCCGCAACTAAAAGGTAGAGCCTGGGTCTAGGGCTTATGTCATGCAATGCAAAGTGAGTGTGTGGAAAGAAAGAAACATACCTTTACCCTAAAACTACCCAGCTAAAACTAAACATACTTACTAACCCCAACAAATGAAACAAGGAAGAGATTAGAGTCAACAGAATAATCATATGCAAAAATTAGACAGAATAATTAAGCATAAAGAAACAAAATGCAACCAATTATGAATTTCTTGATTAATGTTAGACTCAACTCAGCCTGACTCTCTAACCTTTGTCCCCAGTGGAGTCGCCAAGCTGTCGCAACGTGCGGGTCCGGGGTCCGAACCCTACCGTTTAACGACTTAGGGGGAAACTAGCCTGGCCTAAAGGAGTCGCCACTAATCTTTTTTACTTAGGTGTTATTAGCCACCTACTCATTATTAGACCTAATGTATCACGAGCTTGGCGAAAGACACACTAAGTCTAATATTACGGTCTACGAACCAAAACCTAAGTTCGGGAGTCGATTACGTGTGGGGAAGGATTAGCACCCCCACAACGCCCGTCAATATGACGGTACTGAAAGTCTAACACTAATTTGAGGAAAATTCTAAATTGGTTGCTTTTAATTCTAAATGCTTAATCTTAATCTTTTCGTGTTTTCTTAAGTCTTAAAACCTTTTATTCCCTTAAATGTGAAAATATGACAAGCTTGACCCTTTGACCGAAAGGGCATTTTTGGAAATTGGAAGTAAACTCAAATGCGAAAATGAAGAAACTGAACCTTTCACTGAAGGGGCATTTTCGGGAGACAAAACTAAACTTAGACGCAGAAATATAAAAAACTGGCCCTTTGATCGAAAGGCTATTTCTGGAAATAAAAACTAAACTTAGATGCAGAAAGACGAAACTGACCTTTTGATCGAAGGGGTATTTTATGGAAAACAAAATTAAACCTAGATGTGAAAAATATGAAACTGACCTTTGACCGAAAGGGTATTTTTGGAAAAGGAAACTAAACTTAGATACGAAAAATATGAAACTAACCCTTTGGCCGAAAGAGTGTTTTGGGAAAAAAAACTTAGATACGAAAAAGATGAAACTAACCCTTTGACCGAACGGGTATTTTTGGAAAAAAGAAAATACTAATGACCTTTGGAGAACGAAACTTCAATGGGAACTTTCCCGTAAAAAACAAAAACAAAAACAACTTTTGAAAATTCTTTGATGGGAACTTTCCCTAAAATAACTCGATTTTTTGAAAATGCATTAATGGGGACTTTCCCAAAAACAAAAACTTTGAAACCTTCTCTTTTTGATTTTCCCCCTCTTTCTTTTTGATTGTTTTTTTTTAGTTTTTCTTAATGATTCTTTCCTTAATTTCAAATTAAAGTGGGTCCTCTAAACATGATGCAAATGATGCATGGACTGTCAATTTATTAAGGAAAATGAGTATTTAACCGAGGCCACTCTATAAATCAACTGATCCGGTCTCCGGGGCAATTTATAGAGCGGTCCCGACCTAGGAAATCCCGTCAAGGGGTATTCCGTCACCGGATATAAACACTCACAATCGTGTTTATTTTAATCTCAAATGGCATTTAAAAGATGCAATATGATTAATCAATGAAGTAATAAGCGTTCAACCGGGGCCATTCCACAAAGTGCGACCCGGCACTCCGGGGCAATTTATGAGGCGGTCCTGACCTAGAGAGTCCCTTTCTGGGGGTGTCTCATTTTCGGATATAAACACGAGTTCACTGAACGATTATAAACTGGTAATTGATGATGCATGATGCACATGCAAATCCTAATTAATTATGAAAATACTAATTAATTACTAACTATACAACTTAATTAGAGATAATTCGATTTCTAAATATTTCCAAACTAATTAAATTACTAAATCTCTAAATTACTATATCCCGAATTTCTAAACTAAAACCAAATTTTAAGCTACTAATTATTAATAACCATTTATTAAAAACTAATTTAATTTCTAAATTACTTTAAGCTAAACTAACTTAAAACTAACCCAACAATATAAATTGATGCAATAGGCCCAATACCCCACAACAGGTCCAAATGCATGAAAGGGACAATGCCCAAATTCGGAAATTGTTATCCATGAACTGGGCCACACGGGTCAACTCCACTATACGACACCGTTTAAAATTTTTTACCTTTATCTTGTTCTCTTTTCCTTCTTCAACCCGAAACCCTAGCCTTCTTCCTCCCAACCAGCGCTGCCTCTCTCACACCAGCGCGACCATGGCCTTCCCACGACGCTCCAAGGTCATCGCTGCCCCCATTTTCCGACGAGTCTTCGTTACCACGACTCTTTTCCTTCCCCTCTGCTTTTTCTTCTTTTCGAGCTCTCATATCGGCGCTGCCATGGTCCTCCCACGACGCCGCCACCAATGACTACCATCGTCAACGACCATAGCCTCCTCACTTCTCTCTTTTTCGTGTCCTTTTCTATCAAGTCTTCTAAAAAGATTCAAAGCCTTAACCAAACCCGGCCCTAAACAGAAGTAAAAATCTTCAAATCCCGGCGGGAAAGCCCGATTCCAACTCCCCAGAGCAACCCGAACAAAACCCCTCTACTAACTCAAACGAAAAAAAAAATTAAATCCCCAAGTTCGCAAAACCGAGCTCTTCACCTACGAAACCCCATGAAACCCAAATCTCCAAAATGATCCCCTGAAGATAATCGAGGATGGAGGAAAGGTGATTGGTTCCTCCATAGTAAGAATCTCTCTTTTTCCTTCTATTTTTTTTCTATTTCTGTATATTTTCACTGCTAAAAATAATCCTAAGAACGACTATACTAGAACCCTAGTTGCCCTCCTCCTTCAAAAACCTTTCCTGTCGGTAAAACCTCAAACCCTCCAAAATCTCTGTCTCTAAAATTTTCTCCACCAAACCTCTCTCCAAACTGTCATCTCTCTTTTTTTCGCTAAAAAAAAAGTCCCCCCTTTTCCAAACCGAGTCCTGTCCTTTTATTTTTTACTGCCAACTCATGTTCTTGTCTGTTTGCACAGGTGTCTTTGCTATGGAAATTTGATAACAATGGAGTCTCATGATGGTTAGCTGACTCAAGGATGAGCGTGTTGGCTGTTTTTGAGGTGATTCCCCCTTTTGTCCCTTTTTTGTCTTACTTGCTTCGCTACCATTTTATTCTCACGTGTTCCTCTTTGCTTGTTGCTCTTCATTACTGGAAGACGAGTGTAGGTTTTCTGACATGCTTGCTACAATTTTTGCTGAATTTCCTACTTGCTTATTGGTCCTGACCATGTTGCTTCTGCCTTATTGAATGAACTGATAATGATGGTTATAATATCATAGATGATGCTATTACACGCTAAAATGCCTGCTAAATGATTTGAGCCTAATTGATTGAGCCAAAAACAACCCTACTTTTATGGCTATTTTGTTATGTTTTTGGATCTATTTACGCTTAAATATATGCTATTTTGATAATATTTGTGTTTTGAGTCTTTATCAGATCTGAAATTGAGAATTTGTTAATTTTCACTACTTTTGGAGCTATTTTGATGACTTTTTACACATTTATGAGCAAAGTAATTTTGAGTATAGATTTGGAGATTCGAAGTTCGTGTTTGAAGACTCATTGAAGATAATTTGAAGATTTGAGGACTATCGAAGAATTATCTCAAGAGACAATAATTGAAGATTGGAGCTTTAATTGCGAAAAATTGAAGAGAAGCCATGAAGAAGCCCGGAAGCTTTGGAATTTTGGATATTTTCCATGGGATAATACTCAGCCCATATAAGCCCACAATTGGAATTAAAAACCCAATTTGTGCCGCCTATATCCAAGAAAATATCCAATTCCCGTAAAATCCCGATACTAGTCCTAACAGGATTAGGATTTAGTGCAGTCTCGATAAAAAGGCTATAACTTTCTACTCAGACCTACGTTTTAGGCGCATGAGTAGGCGTTGGAAAGCTGACTCCGAGATCTACAACTTTCCTTTGAAGTCCAAGACCCAATTCTGCCATCGTCAAGCCCAAAATCGCCGTCGAAGTTCCTGCACGAATCCAGAATTTTTCAGGATCCTGTTTTGACTTGGATTTCACTCTAGGAAGACATTTAATCCAACTTGGAGACAAAGTCAGCCCCAAAACCGTCCTTGAGTCCTATCCTACTTAGAATTGGAGTCTTTAGGGTTATTTCCACTATAAATAGCCACCTTAAGTCTAGAATTTTTATGTATATAGATCAAAAAATTGTATTTTGAAGAATTGTTGAATATTTGGAGCAAAAAGTCTTGGAGTCGCCGCCCCCTCTTCTTTCCATCCATAGATAAGTATTCTTTCTTATTCTTTGGATGCTCACTTATTTCATGAGTGAGTAATCCTTTTCTTTTCTCTAATGTAGAATATAATTGATTTGTTGACTTATATAATGGTGAAATTTTGTGCTTATATATGAAAATTGTTAGAGTATTTCTTAGATCTCTGTTTTAATTCTATGTTGCTTGTTTTGATGGATTGAGCCGGCAATATCATGATAAATTAAGTTAACATTAGCTAGATTAAGTCGAGGATTGACGTTCAGGCTTAGTTATTTGTAGCAATTGGATGAGGGTGGAAGCTCCTTCCAAGGGAGATAAGGAACGATGAGTGAGAAATTGCTCTTTGCGCTTGTATAAATTACTAGTTCTTAATGCTTTGTTTCTTGGTGATTCTTTAAGCCTTAGTCGGTAATTGATTTGTTAAGAGATAAAAGGGGTAATTTAAGCTTTGACCGGTAATTTTATCTAATTAAGGTAATTTAAGATTCAATTCCAACAAGCTATTTTTTGTTTTCATAATTATTAGATATCAATGATCCATGTTATAATTGTCAAGAGGGATATTAATTCTATGTTGGAGGGTTTTCTTAATTGTTTTCTAGTTTAATCACTACTTTCTGATCAATTGTTTTCTTTAATTTTCTTGATTGTTTTCTTAGTTAATTTTAATTGTTAGTTGGATTAGATTTAATTTCACTATAAAAATTCTCTTTGATTTATTTGATTGTTTTGAGAAAAAGATTAATAACCTATCTCTCTGTGGGTTCGACCCCTACTTGCCCTAGCTATTCTTAGTTAGTAATTGTTGGGATTATTATTTTTATGATTGCTGACGACCGATTATAAATTTTGGCGCCGTTGCCGGGGAAATTGTGAATTATTTTTCGTTTTCTTTTTCTATTTGATTTGCATTTGATCATCATTGTTTTGTAGGAAAAATCCAATGGAGCAATCACGTTCGTTAAGGGAGCTGAATTTCAACTATGAAGTACCGCCCCTCTGTATTGACTATCCAGCCATGGATATGACATACAAACTAAAGCCAGGAGTAATCCGTATGTTGCCGACTTTTCAAGGAGAATCTCATGAGAATCCTCATGAACACCTGCAAAGTTTCTTTATCAAGTGTGCTGCAATCACTGGGATGCCTGAAGAACAAGCAAAGCTTCGAACTTTTCCAATTACTTTCGAAGGAAAAACAAAAAACTGGTTTGTGAGCTTATCACCAAAATCCATAACTTCATGGAAGGAATTAGAGACAACATTCTTGAACAAGTACTTTCCAGAAATAAAGCGAGCTGATGTCAGAAAAAGAATCAACTCTTGTCGACAGTTACTTGACGAAAAGTGGCACCAATATTGGGAAAGATACAATGAGATTTGCGCAAGTTGCCCCTATCACAACTTGACTGAAGCGCTTCTGATTCAGAACTTTTATGGACTCACCCATGAAGATCAGACCTATGTTGATGCTGCTAGTGGAGGAAGCCTAACATTCAAAACCCCTGAAGAAGCATGGAAGCTGCTCAACACCATGACTGAAAACATACATCAGTTCAGTTCCACTGATGAAACTATGTTGTCTAAACCATTCGAGTTACAAAACGAACGACTAAATAACCTTGAAGCAACTGTCAAATCGATAGCTGCTCAACAAGGGTATTTAGTGAAGATGTTCACAAACATGATGACCATGTTCTCTCAAAGACTCACGCCGCCACCCTCAAGCATAGATCAAGGATGTCTGAAGGAGCATACAAATAGACTGAACAAGACACAAGGATATGAAGTCAACTCAATGGAAGAAACTCAACAATGGTATGCACAAGAGACGAAATTGCCTAATGTTCCATCCCCACCTGCGATATCACTACCTCCAGCACCTGCTTTCTCTGTTGAACCACCACCAGTTGCTGTATCCAACATTCAAGTGTCAAGAGGAGAAGAACCTCTAGCCGAAACCAAGAAGGAACAACCTACTTCATCACCGAGAGCTTCTCGACCTCGCTCAAGATTCGAAGGGATGAAGAAGATGGAAACCACTTACGGTCCACCACCGTTTCCTCAAAGGTTTGCAAATCAACTCAATTCACTTCGGAATCTAGAGGTAAATATTCCTTTGCTTGCTGAAATCGCAAGAGTACCCATGTACGCTTCTTTTCTTAAGGAACTATGCACTACTAACAACAAATTTTCTGAAAAATATGCTTGCATGAATGAGAATATATCTGCTGCCTATCAGAGAAACTTTCATCATAAATGTGAAGATTTAGGATCTTTTTCTATTCCTTGTAAAATAGAAAAGAATAAGATAGAAAAAGCTATGTGTGAATTTGGATCTCCAATTAATATTATGCTTTTTTCTATCTGTTCACAATTGGAAATGGAACCTATGACTAAAATTGATCTTACTGTGCAATTTGCTTTTAGAACTAACATTAAACCTGAGGGTTTAGTTGAGAATGTTTTAGTGCAGATATGAGATTTTATTTTTCCTGCAGATTTTTATATCTTGAAGATGAGTGAAGATGATCATCATCTACCTCATTTGCCGTTGCTGCTAGGAAGACCCTTTCTTTCAACAGCCAGGATAAATTTTGATATGAAAGATGGAAGACTCAGCATGGAATTTGATGGTGAAATTATTGAATTTAACATAAATGAAGCCATGAAAACTCCTGCTGAGATCCATTCTATTTGTGCGATTGATGCAATTGAAGTTTGTTCTGAACAAGTTCAATCACTTCACCATGAAGATGAATTGAATTAGTCCTTACAAAGAGCTTGGATGAAGAAGAAATCAAGGAAGCAGAAACCCTGACGCCTGAAGATGGAGCAGAAACCATCAAAGAATTGGAGACACCACTTGCTGTTAAAGAAAAAGCATCAGTTTCCTATATCAGTTTGGAGCCAACACCCACGCCCTTGCCATCCATCATTCAGCCACCTGAAGTCAAGCTAAAACAACTTCCTGAAGGCCTGAAGTATGTTTTCCTTAGAGACAAAGAGACCCTGCCTAATGTTATTTCAAGTAAATTGAATAATTTACAAGAAGAACAACTCATCAAAATTTTGAAGGAATACAAGGAAGCCATTGGATGGACTGTTGTTGATATCAAAGGAATAAGTCCTACTGTATGCATGCAAAGGAATATTCCCATCGATTCCAAGTTATGTACTCTACTTGAAATCGATGAGTATTAGGCCATTGGAATTATAATTTGGCCATTGTGGGCTTAATTCTATCTTAGATTAGCTTATTTTTAAGTTTGGATGTTATTTGGGTTGAGCCTTGTTTGACTAAGTCCAATCCTTGTTTAATTATGCCTTTATTTCCTTTTCCTAGTTGGGTTTAGACTAGTTTTACCCTAGGCCATATATTTGGACGAAAATTAGGTTTTATTTTCTAGATCTAGTCTTCCCCTATGCCTATATAAAGGCACCAAACCCCTCTTGTAAACATAAGTTGAGTTGATTAATAAAATTGAGGTTTTTACCCAAATTGATTATCTTAGCTTCTTTGTTCTAGTTTGAGCAAAACTTAGGGTTCTTCAATCTTGTAGAGTCCTAGCAAACAATTAAGTTGTGATACTTGATTGCTTGTGAATCTTGTGAATCTTGTGATCTTAGGTGTTCAATTGCAGGTCTAATTAGAGGTCTAAGGCCGGCGAAATAAGAGGATTGATTGGGTGAGATTGTTGACATACACATCTAGAGTTGAAAGTTGTTCAAGTTGATTCTTGGCGGGTCACAAGGGTGGATTTGAATCTTAAAACAACTAGATTCGTATCAATTGGTAATCAGAGCATAGGTTGTCATCTTCAATCGGTAAATCTATCCTTCTATTCATCTATCATCAAGTTTTTCATCCATCTCATCCATCAAAGTTTTTCAAATTTTCTAGATCTAAAAATTCTGAAAATTCAAAAATTCATTGTGGTTTCATCTTAACTCCAATCGACTTGAAAATTCAGATTTGGAGTCATCATACCTTGTAGTTTAATCGAAAAATATAAAAAAAAAACCATTTTTCGACCAGAAGCTTGTGAAATTTATTTTGGCTTCGTTTGAGCTCGGAAAGCTTTGAAATTTGAGATCTAGACTTCTTTTAGTGCGATCTTTCTTGGAAAAATATTGAAAAAAAAAAAATCCGTGTCGTTATCGATTTTTTCTAGGAACTAGGGTTTTTGATTTGGGAATTTGGGGATTAGGGTTTGTTTTGAGCAATTGAGTCAATTGTTTGCATCTAACCCTAATTGATTGTTTGTTTGAGATTCTTGGGTTGCTTTTTCTGTGAATTGAGATCTAATTTGAAGAATTTCAGGTTTAAACCCTATTGGAGACAAGTGGTACAAAATTGGATCTAAGTGGTTCTGGGTTTATAATTGATTAAATTGATTGATTTGTGTTGCTAATTGTGTTTTGTGCAGCAAGTTTTGGAGACAAAAGGCTGTTTGGTTTGTATAGATCACTTTTTGTCTTTGATTCACTTAAGTTATTGCTCTTAAATTGTTTGTTCCTCAAGTAGGTCACGAGAAGAAAGGAGGCTCTAACAATTTTCTCTTATTAGGCCTATTGAAGCTAGAAAAAGGCATAATCTTGTGAGATCATCAAGAGAGTAGTGGATCACCAATCCATAGGTTGAGTGCAAACACGAGAGCACAACAAAGGTAAAGCACACACACACACACTAGTGAGGAAATTTTTATTACTAACTTTTCTTTGTGTGTAGGTACAATGGGAGATCAAAATCAAGCCAATGATGTGGCTACCTCATTGCAAGCTATCTTGCAACAATTAGGCACTATAACAACAAGATTAGAGGCCTTGGATGTTCGAAATCAACAAGCTCAAAATCAACAAGCTCCACTTAGTTTGGTTGATAGGAGAACTTTGAGTGCCTATGTAAAAGGGGATGTTCTAAGGGAGAATTTGTTCCATACTAGGATGTATGCGAATGGAAAGCCTAGTAGTGTGATTATAGATGGAGATAGTTGTAAAAACATAGTTCGTGATTATTTGGTGAAAGAGTTACAACTACCTACTTTTAAACATCCTAAACCCTATAGCTTAAGTTGGATTAATGATAGAGAAGAAACTAGGGTTAACAAACAAGTTTTGGTTACTCTTTCTTTGGGCAGGTACAAAGAGGATGTCTTGTGTGATGTGCTACCAATGCAAGCTTGTCATGTGTTGCTTGGGAGACCTTGGCAATTGGACAACAACGTGAAACATGATGGTGAGACAAACAAGTACTCTTTTATGCATGGTAAGCGGCCTGTTACTTTAGTTCCTTTATCACTTCAAGAAGCTTTAAAGGATCAAATTAAAGTGAGAGATGATTTTGCTAAATTGGATGATAAATTTAGGGCTAAAGAAAAGGGTAACAACGATTCTAAAATTGTTGATTGTTTTGATGATAAAACAGCCTTATTTTCAAAGAGTAATTCTGAACCTAATTTGACTGTTGTTTGCAATGACACGAAATTTGTTTTGAGTGTTGTTAGTGATGATAAAGCAGTCTTGTTATATGAAACAGATTCTGTTTTGGTTGATCATAGCATTGGAAATAATTCTGTTTTGGTTGATAAGAAAACAAGTTCTAAGAAAGTTGTTAAAGAGTGTATGTTAGCTACTAAGAGTGAGATTAAGAGTGTTTTGCATGAGAATTTTGTTCTGATCTTACCTTTGTTTCGAAATACACTAATGGGTACTAACAACTTGGTTGGAGATATTCCAAGCAAAATTGTGTTTCTTTTGATTGATTTTGTAGGAATTGGACTTGTTTTGATACAAGGATGGAAGTCTGTAGCTTACTTTTGTGGGAAAATGCCTAGTGGAATTCCACCCATTAGAGAGGTTGAACTCCATCCATATGGTGTGCGATACAAGTTCATTGAATCCTTTCCATATGTGGTGCGCTACAAGAAAGGTAAGGAGAATGTTGTAGCCGATGCTTTATCAAGGAGGTATGTCTTACTTTCCATGCTTGATTCTAAGTTTCTTGGATTTGAATTCATTAAGGAAATATATGCTAGTGATGCTTACTTTAGTGATGTGTTTAAAGCATGTGAGCATTATGGTTTTCGAAAGTATTATAAGCATGATGGATTTTTGTTTAAAGAATCTAGATTGTGTATACCTGCTTGTTCTCTGCGTTTTGTGCTAGTGAGGGAATCGCATGAGGGAGGTTTAATGGGTCACTTTGGTGTTGATAGAACATATGAGTTATTGCATGAACACTTCTTTTGGCCTAAGATGCGATATGATGTAGGGAAGCATGTTTCTAGTTGCATTACTTGTTTGCAAGCTAAATCTACATCTAAACCTCATGGATTGTATACTCCTTTGCCTATTCCTCATGAACCATGAACTCATATTAGCATGGATTTTGTGTTAGGATTACCTTGTTGTAGGAGAGGTAAAGATTCTATCTTTGTGCTTGTTGATAGGTTTTCTAAGATGGGACACTTCATTGCATGCACTAAAACTAATGATGCCATTAATGTAGCTAATTTGTTCTTTAAAGAGATTGTTAGCCTACATGGAATGCCTAGGACGATTGTGAGTGATAGAGATGCTAAGTTCTTAAGTCACTTTTGGAGAACTTTGTGGGCTAAGTTAGGTACTAAGTTGTTATTTTCAACTACTTGTCATCCTCAAACTGATGGTCAAACTGAAGTAGTTAATAGGACTTTGTCAAACTTACTTAGAGCATTGATTAAAAAGAACTTAAGAACTTGGGAGGATTGTTTGCCTCATGTTGAATTTGCATACAATAGAAGCATACATAGTACACCTGGATTTTCACCTTTTGAATGTGTGTATGGCTTTAATCCTTCAACCCCATTGGATTTGTTGAGTTTACCTTTGAGTGTGCAAGTTGACATGGATGGGCAACGCAAGGCAGAATATGTTAGGGATCTTCATGCAAAGGTTAGAGCTCAAATTGAGAAGAAAACACAACACTACATGAAGAATGCTAACAAGGCGCACAAAGAGGTCATCTTTGAACATGGGGATTGGGTTTGGTTGCATCTAAGGAAGGAAAGGTTCCCTGAGAAGAGGAAGTCTAAGCTCTTACCTTGTGGAGATGGTCCATTCCAAGTTTTGGAGAGGATCAACAACAATGCATACAAGCTAGATCTTCCTAGTGAATATGGTAATGTAAGTGCTACTTTTAATGTCTCGGACTTATCCTTGTTTGATAATGATGCAGATTTGAGGACAAATCCTTTCCAAGGGAGAGGGGATGATGCGCCAAGGACTCATCATGGTCTTAAAGAGCTCAATGGAGATCATGGAAAGGATGAGCATATGCGGCAAGGAGGCTTGGAGAAGCTTGAAGATGCTAGGAGTTCATTGGAGCAAGTTCCAAGCTCATTGTAGAAGGTTCCAAGTTCATTGGAGAAGGTTCCAAGCTCATTGGAGAAGGTTTCAAGCTCATTGGAATTGCCTAAGATGCCATTAGGTCCAATGACAAGAGCAAGAGCTAAAAGGTTCAAAGTAGCATTATTGAGCCTCATTGGAGTTCATCTTGAATAGTTAAAGGCCATTGGAGTTCATTTGAAGCCCATTGGAGATCATCACCAAAGGAATATTCCCATTGATTCCAAGTTATGTACTCTACTTGAAATCGATGAGTATTAGGCCATTGGAGTTATAATTTGGCCATTGTGGGCTTAATTCTATCTTAGATTAGCTTATTTTTAAGTTTGGATGTTATTTGGGTTGGGCCTTGTTTGACTAAGTCCAATCCTTGTTTAATTATGTCTTTATTTCCTTTTCCTAGTTTGGTTTGGACTAGTTTTACCCTAGGCCATATATTTGGACGAAAATTAGGTATTATTTTCTAGATCTAGTCTTCCCCTGTGCCTGTATAAAGGCACCAAACCCCTTTTGTAAACATAAGTTGAGTTGATTAATAAAATTGAGGTTTTTACCCAAATTGATTATCTTAGCTTCTTTGTTCTAGTTTGAGCAAAACTTAGGGTTCTTCAATCTTGTAGAGTCCTAGCAAACAATTAAGTTGCGATAATTGATTGCTTGTGAATCTTGTGATCCTAGGTGTTCAATTGCAGATCTAATTGGAGGTCTAAGGCCGACGAAAGAGGAGGATTGCTTGGGTGAGATTGTCGACATACACATCTAGAGTTGAAAGTTGTTCGAGTTGATTCTTGGCGGGTCACAAGGGTGGATTTGAATCTTAGATTCGTATCAGGGAAGGACCACTTTCCATTACCATTCATTGATCAGATGTTGGAGCGGTTAGCATGCAGAGCCTACTATTATTTTCTGGATGATATTCAAGATACTTCCAGATTCCAATTGCACCTGAAGACCAAGAGAAGACCACCTTTACATGCCCATTTGGTACGTATCTTATACAAGAATGCCTTTTGGTTTATGCAATGCACCTGCGACTTTTCAAAGGTGTATGATGAGCATCTTTCAAGATTATGTGGGAGATAAGATGGAAGTATTCATGGACAATTTCACAGTCTGTGGAGATAGTTTCAATCAATGCCTTCATAATCTAGAACTCATCTTGAAAAGATGTGTTGAAACCAAATTGGTATTGAATGCCGAGAAACGCCACTTCATGGTAGAACAAGGCATTGTTCTAGGCCATGTAGTATCCAAAGAAGGGATGCAAGTCGAGAAAGTCAAAGTTGATGTTGTTCAGAACCTGCCTTATCCAACATGTGTCAAGGATATTCGTTCATTCTTGGGCCATGCTGGATTCTACAGAAGATTCATCAAGGATTTCTCAAAGATTTCGGCACCAATGTGTAGATTACTTTAGAAAGATGTAGAGTTCGAGTTTGGAGATGACTGCAAAGAAGCATTTGACAAATTGAAGACTGCCCTCACCACCACTCTAATTGTGAAGCCACCAGATTGGAAACTACCGTTCGAGATCATGTGTGATGCAAGTGACGTCGCTATTGGAGCTGTTCTAGGCCAGAGAGTAGATAAGGTACCTCATGTTATTTACTATATTTCGAGAACTCTAGATGCTGCTCAGAAAAACTACACCACCACGAAGAAAGAAATGTTTTATGTTGTCTTTGCTTTGAAGAAGTTTCGGCCATATATCTTGGGATCTAAGGTGATAATCTACTTCGATCATGCTGCATTGAGATATCTAATGTCAAAGAAAGAAGCAAAAACTAGGCTTATGCGGTGGCTTTTATTATTTCAAGAATTTGATATCGAAATCAAGGATAAGAAAGGAGCAGAGAACGTTGTAGCTGATCATCTAAGCAGAATTGAAAGCAACAAAGAAGAGACTGCAATCAATGAAGCACTACCCTTTGAAGACTTGTTTGTTGTTTCTCAACTTCCATGGTTTGCTGATATTGTCAATTTCTTGGTCACTAGTCGTTTATGATGCGCCAATGACTCATCATGGTCTTGAATAGCACAATGGAGATCATGGAGAGGATGTGCATATGCGGCAAGGAGGCTTGGAGAAGCTTGAAGGTGCTAAGGAAGAAGTTTCAAGCTCATCGGAGTTGCCTAAGATGCCATTTGATCCATTGAAGATGCCATTAGGCCCAATGACAAGGGCAAGAGCTAAAAGGTTCAAGGAAGCTTTGTTTGGCCTCATTAGAGTTCATCTTGAAGAGTTTTAAGCCATCAGAGATCATTTGAAGCCCATAGGAGATCATCAACAAAGGAATATTCCCATCGATTCCAAGTTGTGCATTCTTCTTGAAATCGATGAGCATTAGGTCATTAGAGTTGTAATTTGGCCATTGTGGGCTTAATTCTATCTTAGACTAGTTATTTATTTAGTTAAGAACCTTATTTGGGTTGGGCCTTGTTTAATTAAGTCCAATCCTTAGCTATTTTTCTATTGGTTGTATTTTGGATAGTTTCTAGAAGACTCATTAGGGTTAGCCGCCTATGGCTATTAAGGAGGCGGTTTAGGGGGTTTTTAAGGGGGGGTTGCGCAAGCCTCATGCCTATATAAAGGCTCTACCTCCCTCTTGTAAACACAAGTTAAGTTTTCAATAAAGATTTTGAGGTTATTCACCCAATTTGATTATCTTAGCTTCATTGTTCTAGTTTGAGCAAAACTTAGGGTTCTTCAATCTTGTAGAGTCCTAGCAAGCAATTAAGTTGTGTTGCTTGATTGTTTGTGAATCTTGTGTTCTAGAGTTAACAATTGCAGGTATAATTGGAGACTTTGGGCTGACGAAAGAAGAGGAATCACCTTGTGAAGGACATCGACATACACATCTAGAAGTTGAGGAAGTTCAAGTCGACTTTGATAGATATTCAAGGCAAGATTTGAATCAAATACAACTAGATTTGTATCAATTGGTAATCAGAGCATAGGTTGTCATCTTCAATCGGTAAATTTATCCTTCTAATCATCTATCATCAAGTTTTTCATCCATCTCATTCATCAAAGTTCATATCGCAACTTTCAATTTTCAAGATCCAAAAATTCCGAAAATTCAAAAATTTATTGTGATTTCATCCTAACTCTAATTGCTTTGAAATTTCAGATTTGGAGTCCTCATACTTTGTAGTTTAATCGAAAAATATTTCAAAAATAAAAAAATAAAAAAAATTCGACCAGAATCTTGTGAAATTTATTCTGGCTTCGTTTGAACTCGGAAAGCTTTGAAATTTGAGATCTAGACTTCTTTTAGTGTGATCTTTCTGGGCAAAATACTGAAAAAAATAAAAAAATCTGTGGTGTCTGCCGCAATTTTGATCTATGGTTCTTATTTGGGTATATTGGGATTAGGGTTTTCTTTTTCAATTGGTTCAATTGATTGCATCTAACCCTAATTGATTGTTTGTTTGAGATTCTTGGGTTGCTTTTGCTGTGAATTGAAGTTTGTTTTGCAGAATTTTGGAATCGAAGCCCTATTGGATACAAGTGGTTTAAAATTGGATCTAAGTGGTATTAGGGTTTTCTTTTGATTGAATTGATTGATTTGTGTTGTTAATTGTGTTTTCTGCAGCAAGTTTGGGAGACAAAAGGCTGTTTGGATTGTATAAAGACAACATCAAATACAAAATCCCAAAGTTCAATGGGAGAGGGACACCTTCGGATTACTTGGATTGGGAGTCAAAGCTAGACATGTATTTTGATTATCACCCCTATGCCGAATCTAAGAAGGTACAAATTTGCTATCCTTGAATTTGTTGAGAATGCTTTGAATTGGTATAATCAATTGGTGCAGTCAAGATGAAGAAATCTGGAGAGACCTATAGATACTTGGGCGGAATTGAAGAGTGTCATGAGAAAGAGATTTGTGCCAAGCTACTACATCAACTTCCTTTACCAAAGTTTGCAAACCTTGAGGCAAGTGTCAAAGAGTGTTGATGAGTACTACTCAGAGATGATGTTGTTGATGTCCAGAGCTGAAATTGAGGAACCAACACAAGCCACCATGGCTAGGTTTCTTGCGGGGTTGAATAGAGAGATTCATGATATTGTGGAGATGCAACAATATTTTGATGTTGAGGACTTGTTACAACAAGCTTTGAAGGTCGAGGGACAAGTAAAGAGGAGTGGCGCAAAGAAGGGATTTTCATCATCAAACTCATGGAAAACTCCAATCAAGAAAGATGAGAAATCCTTCAACAAGGAGAAGGAGGTTGCGCAACAAAAGGGAGTAAGTCCTAAATCCGATTCTAAACCTTCATCTAGTTCTTCCTCTAAATCTCATGTTAAGTGTTTTAAGTGTCAGGGATATGGTCATTATGCCAAAGATTGTGTCAATAAGAAGGTGATGCATCTTAATCATCATGGTGAGATAGTGAGTGAAGATGAGGAATTCAATTTGGGTTCAAGTGGTGATGGGGATGATGAGGAGGAGTCTGCGCAAGAAGAGAGTGATGATGAAACTAAGGGATATGCACTTAAAAATTTGGTTGCTAGAAAGACTTTGAGTGCTTTTGTGAAAGAAGATGTGCACAATCAAAGAGAGAACTTGTTTCATACTAGGATGTATGCGAATGGGAAGCCTAGTAGTGTGATCATTGATGGTGGAAGTTGTACAAACATAGCTAGTGTTTACCTAGTGAAGGAGATGCAATTACCTACTACCAAACACCCTAAACCTTATAGTTTAGGATGGATCAACGACAAGGAGGAGACTAAAGTTAACAAACAAGTTTTAGTTTCTCTTTCTTTGGGCAGGTACAATGAAGATGTTTTGTGTGATGTTCTACCAATGCAAGCATGTCATGTACTACTTGGTCGACCATGGCAATTTGACAACAAGGTACAACATGATGGTGAGGCCAATCAGTATACTTTCATGTGTGGTAAGAAGCCTTTCACTTTAATTCCTTTATCACCTCAAGAAGCTTTGAAAGATCAATTGAAATTGAGGGATGATTTTACTAAATTAGAATATGAATATAGGGCTCAAGAAAAGAAAAAGCATGCTAATTCCAGTTCTAATTGCGTTGAAAACAAGGCTGTTTTGGTTGATAGTTCTAAGAAAGTCGTTAAAGAGTGTATGTTAGCTACTAAGAGTGAGATTAAGAATGCTTTGAATACTAATTCTGTTTTGATCTTGCTTATGAAAAATACACTTGTTGCTACTAACAACTTGGATGGAGAGCTTCCAAGCAACATTGTTTCTCTTTTGAGTAGTTATGCAGATTTGTTTCCTGAGGATATTCCTAGTGGTCTACCACCAATTAGAGGGATTGAACATCAAACTGACTTCATCCCTGGGGCGCAAATTCCAAACAAGCCAGAATATAGGACAAATCCTGATGAAACAAACGAGTTGGAGAAACAAGTTGGAGTGTTGCTAGAAAATGGCTATGTGCGCGAGAGTCTTTCTGCATGTGCAGTTCCAGTTTTGCTTGTTCCTAAGAAAGATGGAACTTGGAGAATGCGTGTTGATTGTAGGGCAATAAACAACATAACAGTTAAGTATCGCCATCCTATTCCTAGATTAGATGATATGCTTGATGAATTGCATGGTTCTTGCTTATTTTCAAAGATTGATCTTAAGAGTGGATATCATCAAATTCGCATGAAAGAGGGTGATGAATGGAAAACTGCTTTTAAAACTAAGTTAGGATTGTATGAATGGTTAGTTATGCCTTTTGGATTAACTAATGCACCTAGTACTTTCATGAGATTAATGAATCATGTTTTAAGAGCTTATATTGGAAAGTTTGTTGTTGTTTATTTTGATGATATACTTGTGTATAGCCGCAACTTAGAGGAACATATTGAGCATTTGAAATGTGTTTTAGATGTACTTAGGGTTGAGAAGTTGTATGCTAACCTTAAGAAGTGCACCTTTTGCACAAAAAAGCTTGTTCTTCTTGGTTTTGTGGTTTCTACGCAAGGTATACATGTTGATGAGGAGAAGATCAAAGCCATCAAGGATTGGCCAACCCCCACCAACGTTGGTCAAGTGAGATCCTTCCATGGCTTGGCCGGATTCTATAGGAGGTTTGTTAAGGACTTTAGCACCTTAGCCGCCTTTATTACTAGTGTGATGAAGAAGAATGCACCATTCAAGTGGGGAAAAGAGCAACAAGAAGCATTTGAGACTTTGAAGGACAAACTAACTAATGCTCCTTTGCTTGTTTTACCTAACTTTAACAATACTTTTGAGATTGAATGTGATGCTTCAGGTGTAGGTATTGGCGTAGTTCTTATGCAAGGAGGGAAACCTCTGGCATACTTTAGTGAGAAGTTGAATGGGGCTGCGTTGAACTATCCTACATATGATAAGGAGTTGTATGCTCTTGTTAGAGCATTACAAACTTGGCAGCATTATTTGTGGCCTAAGGAGTTTGTGACTCACACGGATCATGAGAGCTTGAAGTACTTAAAGGGCCAACAAAATCTGAATAAGAGGCATGCTAAGTGGATTGAGTTCATTGAATCCTTTCCATATGTGGTGCGCTACAAGAAAGGTAAGGAGAATGTTGTAGTCGATGCTTTATCAAGGAGGTATGTTTTACTTTCCATGCTTGATTCTAAGTTTCTTGGATTTGAGTTTATTAAAGACTTATATGCTAGTGATGTGTTTAAAGCATGTGAGACTTCTGGAATTGAGAAGTACTATAAGCATGATGGATTTTTGTTTAAAGAATCTAGATTGTGTATACCTACTTGTTCTTTGCATTTTGTGCTTGTGAGGGAATCGCATGAGGGTGGTTTAATGGGTCACTTTGGTGTTGATAGAACATATGAGATATTGCATGAACACTTCTTTTGGCCTAAGATGTGATATGATGTAGGGAAGCATGTTTCTAGTTGCATTACTTGTTTGCAAGCTAAATCTACATCTAAACCTCATGGTTTGTATACTCCTTTGCCTATTCCTCATGAACCATGGACTCATATTAGCATGGATTTTGTTTTAGGATTACCTCGTTCCAAGAGAGGTAAAGATTCTATCTTTGTGGTTGTTGATAGGTTTTCTAAGATGGCACACTTTATTGCATGCACTAAAACTGATGATGCCATTAATGTAGCTATTTTGTTCTTTAAAGAGATTGTTAGACTACATGGAATGCCTAGGACGATTGTGAGTGATAGAGATGCTAAGTTCTTAAGTCACTTTTGGAGAACTTTGTGGGTTAAGTTAGGTACTAAGTTGTTATTTTCAACTACTTGTCATCCTCAAACTGATGGTCAAACTGAAGTAGTTAATAGGACTTTGTCAACCTTACTTAGATCATTGATTAAAAAGAACTTAAGAACTTGGGAAGATTTTTTGCCTCATGTTGAATTTGCATACAATAGAAGCATACATAGTACAACTGGATTTTCACCTTTTGAATGTGTGTATGGCTTTAATCCTTTAACCCCATTGGATTTGTTGAGTTTACCTTTGAGTGTGCAAGTTGACATGGATGGGCAACGCAAGGCAGATTTTTTTAGGGATCTTCATGCAAAGGTTAGAGCTTAAATTGAGAAGAAAACACAACACTACATGAAGATTGCTAACAAGGGGCGCAAAGAGGTCATCTTTGAACATGAGGATTGGGTTTGGTTGCATCTAAGGAAGGAAAGGTTCCCTGAGAAGAGGAAGTCTAAGCTCTTACCTCGTGGAGATGGTCCATTCCAAGTCTTGGAAAGGATCAACAACATTGCCTACAAGCTAGATCTTCCTAGTGAATAGGTAATGTAAGTGCTACTTTCAATGTCTCGGACTTATCCTTGTTTGATAATGATGCAGATTTGAGGACAAATCCTTTTCAAGGGAGAGGGGATGATGCGCCAAGGACTCATCATGATCTTCAAGAGCACAATGGAGATCATGGAAAGGATGTGCATATGCGGCAAGGAGGCTTGAAGAAACTTGAAGATGATAAGGAACAAGTTTCAAGCTCATCGGAGTTGCCTAAGATGCCATTTGATCCATTGAAGATGCCATTATGCCCAATGACAAGGGCAAGAGTTAAAAGGTTCAAGGAAGCTTTGCTTGGCCTCATTAGAGTTCATCTTGAAGAGTTTAAAGCCATCGGAGATCATTTGAAGCCCATTGGAGATCATCAACAAAGGAATATTCCCATCGATTCCAAGTTGTGCATTCTTCTTGAAATTGATGAGCATTAGGTCAATAGAGTTGTAATTTGGCCATTGTGGGCTTAATTCTATCTTAGATTAGTTATTTATTTAGTTAAGAACCTTATTTGGGTTGGGCCTTGTTTAATTAAGTCCAATCCTTAGCTATTTTTCTATTGGTTGTATTTTTGGATAGTTTCTAGAAGCCTCATTAGGGTTAGCCGCCTATGGCTATTGAGGAGGCGGTTTAGAGGGTTTTTAAGGGGGGGTTGCGCAAGCCTCATGCCTATATAAAGGCTTGATCGGTCGTCAACAAATCATAAAAATTAAAATTCGCAACAAACTCCTAACTAAGTAGATAGGGCAAGTAGGGGTCGATCCCACAGAGAAGGGTGATAGATTTTATCCGAAAATTTAGTCCTTAAAATCTCTCAAAACAGAACACAGAAAACAGAGGTTGACAGAAAACAATTAAACAAAAAAACAATTAAACTAGAAAACAAAACAAAATAAATTAAATCTATAGCAAATAAGAAAGAAAACAATAATTAAAGATATACTTCTTCACCAATGGTAGAAAACAATCAAATTAATTATGGGTCCTTGATTTAAAAGATAAATTCAATATTAAATTCATGATGATAAATGACCTAGGGAAAACCCTAACATGCTATTTAGGTAAGATTTCTCGCAAGAGCTTAAATTACCCCTTTTTCCTCCTAACTCATCGATTAGCCGCAAAGCCTTAAAGATTTGCTAGGATTCAAAGCATTAAGTTTTATTAATTCTTTCACACATGCTTAATAAATAAAACCATACAACAACCAGATAAATCTGATCACTGGCATGCAAACCCAATTAACCCGCCGTCAAGCGCAGCTAATTTGCTACATACGATCAAACATGAACGTCAATCCGCTATTTGATTTAGCCAACAATCTCTCAAATTACCTCTTTACTGGCCACATAAATCAATAAAGATCAAGATTGTAGAATTATAACAGAGTTTAACATGCTATCTATCAAGAATAAAATACCAAATTATAAGAACAGAAAACTCACCATATTTAATTGATTGAATTCACCAAAGGATCAGAAGTATTAAGAATTTAAGCTACTCATGGATTTAGGAAAATCCATGAGAGGGCATAAGAGTACTTACAGGACCTTGGAGGGGCGAAATCTCCTTGAAAAATACCTAGGTATGCTGCATCTCCCTATGGCTATAGGGGGTGGCGCACCCTTTGCCTAAAAACTAGAAGAAAACTAGAAGAAAAGAAATTATCTATGTGTGTGGTATGTAGGTGTGTGATTTGTGATACAGGAGGTGGCTATTTATAGTGGAACTAACCCTAAGAATTCCAATTCTAACTTGGAAAGGAGTCTAGGCCGGTTTTAGGGTCTAACTTGGACTCCAAGTTGGATTAAAAGTCTTCCTAGAGTAGAGTCCAAGTCAAAATAGGATCCTAAATTTTTGCTGAATTCGTGCAAAAACTTCAACGGCATTTTCGAGCTTGAAAACAGTAGAACTGGGTCTTGGACTTCAAAGGAAAGTTGTAGATCTCGGAGTTAGCTTTCCAACGAGTACTCATGGGCTTCAATCGGAAGTCTGAGCAGAAAGTTATGAATTTTCTACCAAAACTGCTCCTGAATCCTAATCCTGTTAGGACTAGAATCGGGAATCTACGAGATTTTGATATTTCCTTGGATTTAGGAGTCATTAATTGGGATTTTAATTCCAATTAATATCTTATATGGGCTGAATATTTTCCCATATAAATTACCCATAAATACCAAAGCTTAAGGGCTTATCCATGGCTTGTCTTCAATTAAAGCTCCAATTCTTCAATTCTTCCTCTTGAAATAAATCTTCAATGGTCTTCAAGTCTCCAATTTATCCTCAAATGGTCTTCAAACACGAACTTCGAATCTCCAAATCTATGCTCAAAATTGCTTTACTCAAATCTGTGTAAAAAGTCATCAAAATAGCTACAAAAATAGTGAAAAATAACAATTTCTCATTTTCACATCACTTAAAGACTAAAAACACAAATATTAATAAAATAGCATATAATTAAGCATAAATGGGTCTAAAAACATAGTAAAATAGGCATAAAAATAGGGTCTTTTTTTAGCTCAATCATATTTCTCCCACACTAAATCTTTGCTAGTCCCTAGCAAACTAGTGTAGAAAACTATGAACTTACTAAATTTGAACACCTAAAAACAACCCTACAATCCTAAACTAATGCAAATCAAAATTTCAATTTTAATTTAAACTCTTCAAAAACTTTGAATGCATACACATATTAAGGATCAACATAATTATGAAATCAAAATAACAAAGAATCATAAGAGCACTCAATGATTTGGGGTTACTAACTCCCATTTTTGAGGCTACTAGCACTCTAGAAGGACTCCTTCTTTTTATTTTTTAAGAGGGACAATATTTCTGCAATTCCATGCCTCTTATCCTCTTTCCAAGGGTTACTAACTCCTTTTGTTTAGAAAAGAGTGACAACAATGGATTTATATTTTTTTTTAAAGTATGCAGAAATACCTCTTCTCCTCTTGCATGAAAACACTTCTTTTTTAAAAAGATTTTTTTTAACTACCCTTTTATATAAGTAGTCCCCCACACTTGTTCTTGACATATCCATAACATACTATCATAATTGTAATTTCAATCAAGATTAAACACAAGTTCTAGAAATAGAAAATCAAAGAAAATAATGAACAATATGCTTTTATCACAAACTTCAATTATACCTAATCTAAGAAATCAGATATCATGCTATAAATCAATCAATCAAAGAAAATATTCTTAAAAATTCTAAGTATTAATCAATCATAATCAAATCAATTCACTCAATACATGCAAAATTTTCAAAATTTTCGAAAAAATTATGGCATATTTAGATTTTGATGCATGCAGACTCTCTATTAACTAGACTCTCTCCCCCACACTGAAAAGACACATTGTCCTCAATGTGGAAACACATATGAAATTGACACAAACAATTATATTATGCATGGTCATGTGGTTTATTTAAATGCATGAAATAAAAATTAAACTAATAATTAATTCACATCAAAGAACAGGCAAGCAATCAATCAAGACATAATAATGCAAGGAAAATTAAAAAGATAGGGTTAAAGAAAGCTTCTCTATTTGCAGGCATAAGCTCCATCATTGCTTCTGAAACTGGACTCCTTTTGAATTCCTCTTGCAATCGTCCAAATTAAGCTCCATTTGCTCTCCTTCGGTTCTTCATGTAAAATCATTGGGTTGCCTCCCAATAAGCGCCTTTCTTTAAGAGTCTTTGGCTAGACTGCCTTAAAGAAATTATTCTTCAAGGGTGAAGGAATTATGGGTATATTCCTTCAACAATTCCACAATGATTTTGAGAGTATCATTGATGGCTTTGAGAACTTCAAGTTGAATTTTATCAAGATTTGAATTCATCAAAATTGATGTGGCGGCTTGGAATGGTGATGGCACGGGCATAGCCGGTGGTGACACGGGCTTGACCGGTGGTGGCATGGTGAATGGGCGGTAATGGCTTGGTAGTGGCACGAAAATCGGCGGATATGGCCGGGTAGAAGCTTGAGATGGCCAGGCTGATGGCTGGCTTAACCGGGCAAGTGGCGCGGGTGGCCAGGCATGGTGTACGGAGGTTGCTTCTTTGGGTGGATATGGCCGGGCATATGGCTTGACTGCGACCGATCCTAGCCGGGCATGAGGCTTGGATGAGGCTTGTGGTGCCGGGCATGGCCGGGCATAAGACTCGGAGGGTAGTGCGGATGGCGTGGAGGAAAGCAGGCTCGACCGGGCAGGCGGCGCGGTTGGCCGGTTGTGGCGTGCGGAGGAGTCAAGGCGTGACCAAGTAGATGGCTCGAGTGGCCGGGCGACCGGCGCGGAGGATGGCACGGATGGCCGGGCCATGGCCGGGCATGTATCTCGGCGTGGCTCGGTTGTGGCTGGTCCTATCCGGGCCATGTGCGAGGATGGCCGGGCCATAGTCGGGTATTGGCCAGTTGGGTTGGCTCGATCATTGCCTTGAGCGTCTTCCTCTGGTTCCTTGGCTTCCATCTTCTGCTTCTCTCCTTGTGGCTCAACTTCTTGCTTGTTGGCATCTCTTACTTCCTTTGAGGTTGAAAACTCCGTCCTTCTGGATAGTTCTTCAAACGCATAATATGCATTCTCCGGGGTTCTCTTCAATATTGGAGTGCGACTAAAGGAATCAACAAGAACTCGATCTTTGAGTCCTAATCCTCCATAGAAGATTTGGATAAGAGATCTTCTATTGTATCCATGTTGAGGGCAATCGATACACAACTTCTTAAATCTCCCCCAAAATTGGTGGAAATTCTCGTCGTAGCGTTGTCGAATGTCTTTTATCCTTTGTCTTCCTTTGGCAATCTGATCAGGCTTTGTTGATGAAGATTCTTCTCGGGCTCCTGTCTTGGAATCCTTCTTGTCGGCGGCAATCTTCTTGGCATTTTCCATGGTGGTTGCGCCATCTCTTCTGGGTTTGTCTTCGATCTTGATTTCTTTGTCAGACACTTGCAATTCTTCTTTGGTGTAGCTCGGCTCTCCTTCATCTTGTGCGGCATTTCCACTCCATAAAGTGATTGCACTTACATTCTCCTTAGGAGGTACCTTTGGTTGTGATGGGATCCTTTGTTGACCTTGTGTCTTGAGCTCACTCATGTCACTAGCCAATTGACTAATTTGTTTCCTCATCATCTCCATAGCTTCTCTCAATTGTTGCATCTCGATAGCTTGTGAAGATTGTTGGAAATTAGGCCCTTTTGATAATTCATTGGCCTTCCTTGATAGTTACCTTGGTTCCCATATTGTTGACTTGGTTGCTCGGCTCTCCAATAAGGTTCA